>JAOTRH010017298.1:0-22492 GCA_034768845.1 Heliamphora exappendiculata | reverse complement strand
ATTGCCACTTATGGCAATTGAATTCAGGCTGTGTCTCTTCCTCTTCTCTGTCTCTTCCTCTTCATCTTCTGAGCTCCTAGGAGAAGAACAGAGCACCTGGCTCTGTCTCTTCTCCTTCCGTGAGCCTGCCCATACCTCTTCCTCTGAGAGATGCATAGAACGTGCCTTTTCCATCTGCAGGATTATCCCCTGAAAATCAATAGCCTCTCAAGCTTTGGTTTTCAGGCTTCAATTGCAATTGAATGGTCAATCCAATTGTAATTGATCCAGCTATTGAAATTTGGATTTCCATGGCCAATGAAATTCACAGATTCCAACAGATATCAGCCAAGCTGAACAAAGTGTGGTCTCAGTCAAGCAACCTGAGAAGAGGGACAAAGGCCGAAAAGACCAGAAGTCCAAAAAGCAATCCCAAGAGAAGAAGGAATCAGTAGCTTACCAGGCCTTGCAAACAGTATTCAAGGATCCCCTGCATAAGCTCTTGGATCAGATCAAGGACAAGCCATATTTCTAGTGGCCCCCAAAGTTGATGGGAGATTCGAACATACGCGATCAGAAGAAGAAGTGCCACTATCAACGAGATCATGGCCATTTGACTAGGGATTGCAGAACCTTCAAAAGGCACTGGGAAGACTTGGTACAAGCAAGCCACTTGCTGGAATTCATTGATGCCGAAAAGGCTGCTCGGGAAAGGAGGAAGCGTCAAGAGGACCAGAGGCCCGAATAAGGTGATGCTCCATTTTAAGTAGTGAAATGATCCATGGCACTACCAAGCCAATCACCCGATCAGTTGTTCAGCACCAGGCCAGAACCCTTGCGCATGCCATGAAGGTAGATGAGGGCAAGCGACGAAGAACAGAAGAAGACCCCAGCCAAGGCCAAACTAAGGGGATAAGCTTCTCAAAAGAAGACTTTGAAGGAATACATCAACCTCATAATGATACCTTAGTTCTAACACTGCGTATTGCCAATTACGATGTAATGCGTGTGCTAGTAGACCAAGAAAGTTCGATGGACATCATGTACTATAGTCTGTTCCAAAAGCTGGGATTGAAGGATTATGCACTCAAAAGATGCATTACACCTGATCGGCATCGGCACAGACCCAGTATGACCAATTGAAAGGATCACAGTACCAGTAAAGGCAGGACCCATAACGATAAATACTGAGTTCTTAGTTGTTAATCAACCTTTCACTTATAATGCAATTGTAAGTAGAATATAGATTCATAGCCTGGGGGAAGTACCCTCAACATACCACCAGTTCCCAAAGTTTCAAGTGGGCTAAGAAGTAGTGGAAATCAAGGGAGGCCAACGCACAGCGATGCAGTGTTTCCTAGCAATGATGAAGAGCCCCGAACAGTATTCAGAAGTGAAGACTATTGAAGTGGAGGAGGGCCAAACAATCCATGACTATAGCTGAACAGCCGAGGAGAAAGTGGTGGAGGATCTAAAGAAAGTCGCTATCAATCTGGAGGACCCAGATCGATTCTTCTTGCTCGGAACAAGCATGACTGAACAAGAAGAGATCCAATTAATCGAATTTTTGAAAAAAAACAAAGAGATCTTTACATGGACACCATACGAAATGCCAGGGATAGATCCCGAGGTAATCAGCCACTAGTTAAATGTGGATCCCCAGAGAAAGCCAGTGGTACAGAAGCCAAGAAAGTCGGCACCACATCATGCAGAGGCAGTGGTTGAGGAAGTTCAGAAGCTAAAGGAAGCTGGGGCCATCAAGGAAGTCCACTACCCAACCTGGTTGGCAAACACCGTCGTGGTCAAGAAGAAGGATGGAAAGTGGCGAGTCTGTTGACTTCACCGATCTCAACAAGGCCTGCCCCAAGAACTGTTTTCATTTACCCCGAATAGACTAGCTCGTTGATTCAATGGCGGGACATGAGATGATGAGTTTTCTTAATGCATACAGAGGATACCATCAGATTACCATGTACCCCTGAACATGGAAAAGACAGCGTTCATTACTCATCGAGGAATCTATTGCTACAAGGTAATGCCGTTTGGACTAAAAAATACTGGTGCCACTTATCAAAGGCTTGCAACAAAGATGCTCGGTAACCTGATCGGTAAAATCATGGAGGTTTACATAGATGATATGGTCGTGAAGACTAAGCACCCGAACACACACCTCGAGGATCTGGAAAAGACATTCGAAATCCTCAAGGCATACAAGCTGAGGCTTAACGCCTCAAAGTGCGCCTTCGGGGTAAGTTCAGGAAAATTCCTAGGCTTCCTTGTCACTCACAGATGAATAGAGGTGAACCCCAAACAGATTTTAGCCATCCAAAATTTAAAAAGCCCACAGAGTATGGAGGGAAGTCTAGAAATTGGCAGGTATGGCAGCAGGGGTTAACCGTTTCATTAGCCGATCATCTGATCGGTGCTATCTATTCTTCAAAGCAATGAAGGGTGTCAGTCAGTTCGCTTGGAATGAGGACAGTGAGAGTGAACTTAAAGAGCTAAAACAGTACCTTTCTTTCCCACCATTACTAACGGTGTCGCGCTCTGGGGAAACATTATTCATGTATCTCACAGTTTCAAGTCGTGCAGTAGGTGCCGTGCTCCTGAAGGTAGAAGACAAGATCCAGAAACCAATCTACTACGTAAGTTACTAGGGCTGGTATACTAAAAATCATATTTTTGGTATTTAATTTTATTTTAATAAAATTAGTTTTTTATTTTATGAAAATTTTTATGAGCAATGTATGTATATCATTTATTTGTTATGCATGGATGCCCGATATTCTGTATAGTATTTAATCTAGTGTGTAGAGTACGCCTTACACATAGAAAACCAGATTTTAGATTCTTGCAGAATATAAGTTTTATGTTTACAGTTTACATGAAAATGAATATACCATCGGTACGACTATGGCACAGAATTTTAGTAGGCCTGTCTTGGTTACGGGGAACAGATAATAGCGTCGTCTATTATTCTGACTCTCTGTGCCAGTACACGTTGTGTGTATTGAACGGGACATTTGGGGTAATTAATTTAGTACTGATTACTGGCTATATAAATTAATTCACGACCCAAGATTATTATGAATAGTGCTTATCTTCTTAATCTTGAAATAATTATTGATTTGTGTATATTTAATATTCGTTATTTTGATTCATTAGAGGGTGCGATCTTATATGGGTCTGTATTCCCGGTGAAATTGATAGCGGTATTATTTATATGGTAAATATTAATTATTGACGGAATTCACGTCCTGATGATTGGGATTGATAATACCCCCTTAAGGATATTTATAAGTTTTGACCGGGCCAAACCTTGCAGGTGGATTTAATTATTCGGCGGACAAATAAGTTAAGCGAAAGGACTTAAGGAATATCAAAATGCCGATTAAATTAAATTGTCAGTAATTAAATTTAATTGGCGGGTATCGAGAATCTTAACGTTGGAAGAAATGGTAAGCATTTAATAACAAGAGTTCAATGCAAGAAGGTTTTGAGATTATGGGTCAGAGTGCAATTATAGTTCTTTAGTGGTGTGAATTGTAATTCAATATTTTATAAAAATTACAGAAACCGCTGCGACTTTCCATAATTACAAAAATCGCCCGTAGCTATCTGTGTTCCACTGGAAGTCTTACTCATAATTACTCCTTAGATCCATATTGTAGCCCTATATGTATGTGGGTAGGCTAAACCAGTTTAAGATTAATTTTCATATCATTCTTCATATATTATTTTTGTCTTTTAAGATTTAAAAAATATATCAGGGTTCTACCGATACAAGTTCTCAGAGGATCGTAACCCACACTACGTTTGAGGATCGCATAAGGGAAATACGGTAGAAGATCTGACAGGACCTTCAACTCAGAATCAAGTCGTAGTTGAAGATTAGATTGACAAAAAGTATTCTTCTAAATTAACTTTGGTTGCACATGTTTATTTTGATCGTTGTTCGTCAAAAGTTTTATCTGGAGCCCATTTCGGCGTTTACCCGCCCAGTTAATTTTTTACCAAAAATTATTTTACAAAAACAATGATCTTGGCAGTTTTACCTCCAACATAAGCAAGGTACTTCTTGACCCAGAGACAAGCTATTTACCCTTGGAGAAGCTGGCCTTGGCACTGGTCGTCGCATCTCGCAAGCTCATCCACTACTTCAGAGCTCATCCAATTAAGGTAATAACCGAATACCCCCTACAATCATTACTTCAAAAAGCTAACTTTTAAGGGAGAGTCGCAAAGTGGGCTGTGGAACTCGAGGAGCACGACATCTCTTTTTGCCCTAGGACATCCATAAAAGGCCAAGTTTTGGTCGACTTTATAGTCAAATTCAGCCAGGAGGAGTATTCGGTGGACATTAGGGGGCAAATCACCAAGCCAGCAACCCTTGAAAATGAGGACTCAGAGGATACTTGGAGACTCTTCATGGACGGCTCTTCATGCAACAAAGGGGCTAGAGCAGGGATAGTACTGTATAGCCCTAATGGGATCCTAATGGAGGAGGCCGTTCGGTTGGACTTCCAGGTCACCAACAATGAAGCTGAATATGAAGCCATCCTATCTGGACTTCGAGATGTTAAGGAGCTGAAGGCCCGGAGAGTGAAGATATTCTGTGATTCCCAATTGGTCGTGAATCAGTTCAAGGGAGAATACACTGCGAGGGATGATAGAATGAATGCATATGTTTGGTTGGCTCAGCAACTAGCAAAGGACATCCCAATCTGTGAGATTATCTAGCTTTCATCCAAAGAGAATAGCCATGCTGAGTCTCTAGCATGCTTAGCATCAGCTGTTAGCTTTGAAGAAAAAAAAGATGATTTCAATGGAAGTCCTCCAGCAACCAAGCATAGTCATCAGCAAAGACGAGCAGATCTATTGTTCTGAGTTGAGTCACAGCTGGATGGATCCCCTAAAAAACTACTTGGTAAAAAGCGAACTACCAGCCGATTAGAGAGAAGCTCAGGTAATAAGGAAGAAGGCAGCCTGGTTCTGGGTGTCCAGTACGGGAGATCTATACAAGAAATTCTTCATCGGGCCCTACCTCCTCTGTGTGCACCTGAACAAAGTCCCAGACCTCTTGTTCGAGATTTATAAAGGGATTTATGACAGCCATACTAGAGGACGGTCATTGGCTCACCGAGCAATCTCTCAGGGCAATTGGTGGCCCTATATGCAAAAGAACGCATAATAGTATGTCCAGAAGGGTAAAAAGTGCCAAAGGTTCAGTCCTAACATACATCTCCTAGCCGAAGATATTTCTCCTCTCACCAGCCCATGGCCCTTCGCTCAGTGGAGTTATGACATCGTAGGCCGCTTTTCCAAGGCCACTGATAACAGAAAATACCTCCTTGTAGCCACAGACTACTTTACGAAATGGGTGGAGGCTGAGCCCTTTGCCAATATTAGGAACGTCGATGTGAAGAGGTTCACGTGGAAGAGCATCATTATTCAGTTTGGCATCTCCTGCGCAATCATTTCTGACAATGGCACCCAGTTCGATAGTTCACTGTTCAAGAATTTTTGTTCGGGACTGGGGATCAAGAATTATTTCTCCACCCCAACATACCCACAGAGTAATAGACAGACAGAAGCCACAACCAAGACCATCATCGACGAACTGAAGAAAAGGTTGGATGTAGCTAAAGGAAGATGGGTCGAAGAACTCCCTTCAGTCCTGTGGACTTACCGAACTACTCCGAGGAAATCTACCGGTAAAACCCCCTTCTCCCTAGCCTATGGGGTAGATGCAGTTATACCACTGGAAGTCGGATTACCAATAATCCGAACAGAGGTTAGTATTCTCGAAGCAAATGATAAAGTACTAGCTTTGGACCTAGACTTAGCCGAAGAACAGAGAGCTATGGCCACCACAAAATTGATAGCCTACCAGCAAACTTTGGCCAGAGGATACAACAAGAGGGTGAAACACCGTGAGTTCGGCGTGGGAGACTTAATCCTAAGGAAAGTGCTCGGTCATATGAAGAACAGGCACTGGAGCATATCACCTAGAAAACATGAATGGAAAAGTAGTCCCTAGGTCGTGAAATGCTAACAATCTCCGCAAGTTTTACTTTTAATCTTTTAGTTTCTTGTAATTTTTCATTATCTACAATAAAATGCCGCTGTTCGGCATAAACTTTTTCTTTTATTTTTAAAAGTTTTCATCACTTAGTCTTCCTGACAAAAACTTGGGGGGCATACCCTAGGTACTGTAAGCATAGCGAATTTCAGCAGCCTAATTTCGAAGTTCATCCGAACTAATATAGTCCTTAACATGGATGTTAATCTCATACTTAGGATGATTAAAGCTTAAAAAGGCTAAGTTCGATGATTACCCGAACTGAGTAAGCCCTTAGTATGGATGATAATCACATACTTAGGATGTTTGAGTCTCAAAAAGTTAAGTTCGATACTTATCCGAGCTAATATAACTCTTAGTATGGATATTGATCCCATACTAAGGAAGATTAAGCCTCAAAAGGCTAAGTTCGATGATTATCCGAACTCGTTTAGCCCTTAGTATGGATGTTGATCCCATACTAAAGAAGATTAAGCCTAAAAAGGCTAAATTCGAAATTCGTCTGAACTAATTTAGCACTTAAGATGTTTAAGCCTAAAGAGGCTTAGTTCGATGTTTATCCGAACTAAGATTAGCCCTTTGTATGGATGATAATCCTATACTTAGGATGTTTAAACCTAAAAAGACTAAGTTCGATGGTTATCCGAACTCATTAAGCCCTCAGTATGAATGTTAATCGCATACTTAGGATGTTTTAACCCTAAAAAGGCTAAGTTTGAAGACTAACCAAACTAACTTAGGCCTTTGTATGGAAGTTTGGTCCCACACTTGGGAAAATTAAACTTAAAAAAGCTAAGTGTGGAAGTATGTCCGAATTATTTGGGCTCTTAGCATGGAAGTTCACCAAAGACAAAACACACTCCAACAAGTATAAGTGCAAAAAAAGGAATTGCATTAAAGAAGAGAGGCTGAAACCCTTGAAGCTACAAAAGGCCCTACAAAGGGCAGTACAAAGAAGAACGAAAATAAATAAGGCCCTCAAGGGGTGGCCAAAAAATCTTCGGTGGTTTCCACCGGAGTTCACACCTCTTCGGATATCACTGGAACAACTACCTCTGGCTCAACATGCCCTTCCACGACAATTGCAACAGTACCGACCTCGGCATCGTTGACCTCATCATCCTCATCCTCCGTGATCTGCTTACTCAGTAATGGGACTTCGGTGTACAAAGGGAGGATGCCTCGACCCCAGCAGCCTTAAGAGCAGCCTCCCAAGCAAAGCCGAAGATAACGTCCTAGAGACCAAGGATTTGAGACTTATAGTCCTCGGTAGCCTCAGCAACCCCGGCAGCATAAGCCTTGGAGGCATCCTCCTTCGCCATGTCCAGCTCAGCTTCGATCGTACCTAGGAGTGCCACTGTGTTGACCAGTGACCCCTCCTTTTCCTTCAAACGGCTCTTCAAGGCGATCTCGGAGACCTCTAGCTCGGACAAACAGGCATGAGCAGTACCGAGTAGCTTGTCCTTGGCCCGAATGGTAGCCTCTATTTTTGATAGCTGCTGGAGGTACTGCTGGTTCTTCTCGCAGAGCTTCGTCAGCTCCAGCTCCCTCTCCTCCAATCTCTCCATTGCAGCCACCAGGCGCTGGAGACCCTGGACAAAAAGAGAGAATAAGGAAAGGCATTAGGCAAAAGATGAAGTACCGGATCAACCGAAGAAGATGTTCGGAAGCAATACCTGGACTGAATGGCGAATTGAGGATTTCACCAGCTGCTCGTGGGAGAGCTTCCGAGCCTCCTCCATATCAGCCGGAAGTAACAAAGCCTTGGACAGCCCGAAAGCGGTGTCTGGGGATTTCGCCTTGTCTTCGATGGTGATGGCCCGATCACCCCTCCTGAGGTCGGGTGACCACGACTCTGCATCACTGGACTATTCCGCTACGGCCTTTCCCTTCTCTTTCTCTCTCTCTTCTCTCTTTCCCCCCCTTTTTCTCTTTCTCTTTCCCCTTCTCTCTCCCTTTGTCCTTTGGAGGAGAGCCCCTGACCTTCTTCAGCCTTTTCTGAGGGGGCTGGGATGTTACTTTGGAGACGGCAGCCGCTTCCTCAGTTAGCTCGGTGGCAAGATTGGCCGAAAGCGTCCCTACTGCAGGGACCTTCCTCTTCGGTCCCCCGAGGGTAAGGAACTTGCTGAGGTCGGCGATGGGAGCCTTCTTTTGCGCCATTTCGGCTATTTTTTCAAAAATTAAAAAATCAACGGAGGAATAAGAAGTCAAAGAAATGGAGATTGTGTATCCCGGGGACGAGGGACCGGGCTCGTCAATCGTTAGTGGGGGTTGGGCAACTGTAACCTGCCTCTCTGCCCAGATGAATGGAAGCACCATGGCCTCAAGAGCGTTGATGGGTGCAGACGCCTCAGAAACAATCCAAACACCAGATGAGTTCAGTCTTATGAAGCTTCTATATGTTGGAATATACTTCAGCAGGATGTGGGACGCCCGACCTTGGTCCCTTTGTTCGGGAAGGCCTTTGTATTCCTAAACCTTCTTTAAATCGTCTAAATGGACACCAGGAAGAGGGCCACGGTCTCGATTGTTCGTGATCTCACTTGCACCGAACAAAGAAAACCATCAGGAATAAGATATACACAAAGTAACAAAGCTAAGCATACCAGCAAACAGATGGTGGAAGGACCTACCGGGTCCCAGTCCGTCCTTTCGCGGAATGGTGAAGATGTCTTGTTCTTCCCCTGGACCGAACTCAAAGTTCCCTGTGATATATAAAAAATCGTCGTCTATATCATTACCGGAGTCCGGCAATTCAATGACGAGCTTTTCAGCCACCCTCTTTGCCTTGAGATAATACGACCTAGAGGAGTGCTTCACCATGTTATAGCAATAAACTATATCACAGATACCGAGTTCGGTGCCAAGGATACAGTTTAGCTCTACAACGCCCATGACAACCCTAAACACGTTGGAAGAATCTTGCATGGGGCTTACCCAAAAATGCCGGAGAACTCGCCGAAGAAGAGGGTGAATTGGGAACGAACTCCTCCCTCTACTATAGCAATGAGTGGAAGGGGGAGTTTTTTCCAATTCCCTTCTTGGGAATCGCCAGGATTTGCGAGCGTGATACCAACATCCTCTGGAACATTGTATCATCGTTGAAATTCACGCATCACTGCCGGCGTCGATACCAATTTTACGAGTTTGTCCATTTGATTTCAAAAAGAAACAGAAAAAAGAGAGGAGAAGAAAGGAAAACCCACCTCAAGGCGAGAAAAGGGTAGCGAAAGGTGAGATTTTACCTCAAAATGATTACAAAAGCCTCAAAACGACGCCAGAACTTGTAATCTTTCCGCCGGAATCTGGGCTCAAGTTCGCCGGAGAATCGAAAAAGGAATCTAAAGGCTCGGAGGCAGGGAAGACTTCAAAAATGATAAAAATGGCGAAGGGCACGCAAAATGGATTTTTATACCCATCACATTTGAACATACTGGCGCATTGAATACGCCGTCTGTAATTATTATGGACGTTGTTCCTTGAAACGTCACGTGCCCTTTTAGAAACCCAATCAGAGCGCACCACGTCAGTGGAACAAGGCTCGAGGCCAGTTGTCGCCTTTTATGAGAAGAATCCCAAAGGGTCAGATCAGATCAGCTGAACCACCACCAAAAGAATCCAGCAACTATCTTTGGATAATGGAGCACCCCTTGGAACTCCAAACGCCCAGAATATATCCGAACAGCTCAA
The DNA here is from genome assembly GCA_034768845.1 of Heliamphora exappendiculata. Lineage (NCBI taxonomy): Eukaryota > Viridiplantae > Streptophyta > Magnoliopsida > Ericales > Sarraceniaceae > Heliamphora > Heliamphora exappendiculata. Next base: position 12,741 of record JAOTRH010017298.1, on the reverse strand, counting down.
CCAAGCACACTGTGCAACGGGGGCTATCAACCGAACCAGATATCAAAGCCCTGGCTCTTCACCGAGCAGACCAGCCGAACAAGAACCAGAGCTTGGGGCAATTGGGGAGGATAAAAGTCATGAGCCTAAAGCCCAACTCAAATACATAGGGACCAAAGTCCCACTAAGAAGGCTAACCCAAAACAGGCCACTCCAGTACTCAAGGAAGCCCGAACAACCAGTTGTTCGGGCCATACAAGTTTGGCCCATCCTATGAAGGGGCAGCCCGGACCAATGAGGCCCCTGTTGGCCCCCTAAATGGAAGGATAAGTTTCCATCCTTGATACGATTTGATCGGATCAACAGAGATGGAAACAAATCATGACCAAATCCATAGGATGGGAAGAAAATCTCAAAAGAATCGAGAGGCAGAATCCTAGGAGGATTCAGCTTCATGGGGTTTCGACTCCAATATAAAGGAAGGCACTCTTAAATCACAGGGACGCAATTGTTAGCCTAAGCTCTTGACTAGAAACCTCCCTGAGAGATATCTAACTTGAGCGTCAGAGTGCCTCCCAGTCATACCAGGCCGGAAGGCACTAACGGTGTTCTTGGTGGTTACAGGAGTTCGACGGCGGAGTAAGGAGCTTCTAGTGAGTTCGACGGCGAGGAGCTTGGCCCATATTCTGTTCGGGGTTTTCAGTACTGAGCCAATTAACTGGGCCTTGATTGTGCCGAACAGACCTTCAGTTTGTACCGCGCACAATTTTATACTATACATAGCTAACCGTGCATAACACGAATTTTTGCTAGTAGTTCTTTATTAAGAATCTAATAAGAATTATATATCGAGCCACACCAATACACAATCGTAGATTCACATACATATAATCGTAATTATATATATTGTTGCTTTATTCATTATTTGTTAAAATTCTATAACAACTGTGAACTAGCTTTCATTAAATAAACTACCTAAATCGTATGCAAAATGTTATTTGTAATTTTTTTTCTTTTTATTATTCATCTCATTAATTTTACGTAAAATTTGTTATAACTCTAATATTATGAGCATCCTCTTCAGTGAGCTCGAGAGGTAACATTGTGATGATTGTACTGATTATGGTAAAACAGGCCAAGAACGGCCAAATCTAACTTCATTCTTGCTGAAAAAAAAAAAAGAATCACATGTGATATCTAGGGATAGCAATTATACCCGTACCTGTCCCACTCATGTTTTTTCGTCCCGTTTTATACGGGTTTTTCCTGCATCCGTTAGGTAACGGGTAGAGGGCGGTATTTGCAACCCCGTCCCATTTTCTTTCGCCCCACCCCCGATTAAATAAATTAAATATATTTAATATATAAACATGTATATAAATTTTATTTTTTTAACAATATAATAGAACTAAAATACAACAATATTATACTTATTTTTATTTTTTTACTTGTATTTTTTTTTTAATTATAGTCATTGATCAATATTATTATTTTAATATCTTATCATGTCATTATTATTAGTATTAATTTTTTTAAGTGAAAAATATATTTTTCGTTACGCCCCTACCCCCGCCATTTTTTTGATTATTTTTCTTCGATCCCGCCTCGCTAATAAACAGGGTGGGGGTAGGAGAACACACCTCTGCCCCAAATTCGCTCCGTTGCCATCTTTAGTGATATCTTGGTATACCACATCAGAAAGAAAAAGGAAGTTATTGGGTTATAAAGGAAAAATCTTGGACCCTTGAACAGCAACGAAACCTTTTCCCAAGATGGTAAAGACCCTAGCAGAACTTCGCAGTTAAGCGTGCTCACGCTGGAGTAATGCAAAGATAGGTGATCTCTTAGGAAAAATAAAACCACGAGAATTTTGTCCAAAGCAGATAATATCGTTGCCATGAGAAGGGTTGAAGTGTTACAAATGGTATCAAAGCCGACTCTCCCCACCTCCGAGTGTGGGCCCCTGCCGTCTCGCGTGCCATGTGGGCAAGCTACTGAGTGGGCAGGCCGATAAGGACTGACAGGCTACTGGAGCTGGCAGACTATTGTACGGGGACGTGCAACCCTAAGGGGGTAGATTGTGATATCCTGGTATCTCACATTGAAAAGAAAAATAGAGTTCCTAGACTATAAAGGAAAAATCTTGAACCCTTACATAGCAACGAGGTCTTGTTTCAATATGGTAGAGACCTTAACAGAACTCCGCAGTTAAGCGTGCTCACGCCGGAGTAATGCAAGGATGAGTGATCTCCTAGAAAAAACAAAACTGTGAGAGTTTTGTCCAAAGCGAGTAATATCGTTGGCATGAGAATGGTCGGAGTGTTACATCACATATCGAACTTTCTCCATAAATTGCAAGTTTTTCCTTGCTTATCATTCCTCTTTATAGGATCCTTTTAGGGGAATAATTAACAAATAATTTGGAGAGATAAAATAAGCGAAATAGTCAAAAACACAGAACGGAGAGAGATGGTGATTGGGTGAAGGTGAAGGCTAATTGAGTTTGGAGTATCAGTAGTATGAACAATCTGTATCAAGCTCTGAATGATGATCTCCCTAGGAACGCAACTATCTCTCCTATTTATAATCCTCGGAATGAGTTGTTAAGATTAGAATATGGCTCCTGAGAGATATAGTTAAATCAGGAAAGGTAATCTCGAGGACCATATCCGCAGATTAATTATATTTCGGAGAATCAGTGTTCTACTCCAACTTAATTAGGTCGACCAGTCGGTGCCTCGTGAGTACCCGGCCCACTCGGGTCAAGTACTTGACCCACTCTGGTCAAGTGACTCAGGGGTCACTCGAGTGCTTGAATGGGTGAGTCCCATGGTACGATAAGTCCTTTCCTTAAACACCAAGTCGCGTGTCTTTCAACGTCCCGTGCAGAATTGTATTGCCATATTCTTCATAATTTCTGAGACATTCTTTTGATTCTTAGAGGAATCTAATATAATTTATGCTATATATGTATGTTTGACTTATTCAGTCTGTGCTGAGCCACACAGTATGTGTTATGATCATTCTTAGGTAGTCAGACCTACACTCACAGTCTGTGCTGTCCTCATAGTCTGTACTATAATAATATAATCAAGTAGTCAGGGCTACTATCATAATCTGTGCTATACTTCACAGTCTGTGCTGTGAAATGTCCTCACTCGTAGTCAAAGTTACGCTTCATAGTCTATACTATAGAACACCTTCATAGGAAAGATAAAAGTCAAGCGTCGAGTGTAATCATTATAGTCGAGCTACAAAGGATCCCAGTAGCTCGAATTCCCAACCCTCCAAGTTGCTCAAATTTGAATCTTCTTATGCTTTTGTTCGTTGAATAATATAATTTGCTCAAGCTATTGTGTGTACCAATAGCTTAGCTCCCCATTAATTCACATAGTCCCAATACCAAGTCTTGTACTTGAGCTACTGGGAATCCCAATGGCTCGGGTCCCAGCAATTTGAATAAATCGAGTTTCAATTCTTCTGTGAGACAAGTATCCGAAGCAATTGACTGGTCGAGTTATTAGAGATCTCAGTAGCTCAGCTTCCCATCAATTCGAGTAGGTCTTTCTAGAGCCACATATCCTCCCTTTGCCGGCTTAGAGCATATTCACTTTATCGAGCCAGTCAAACTACTTCGGCTATTTGAATCCACTCACGTCGCCGAGAGTACCCACCCCACTTGGGTTAGAAGTATAACTCAGGCCCATGTTAGAATTACCTTGGGTATGCTTTCTTGCTTGAGTGATTCGGGATTTGAATTTGCTCGAATTTTTTATATTGTTCTAATAATAGTCATTTACACTCTTCAATAATGATCATTGCTGCCGTATCTCTCATATTTTTGTTTTCAGATTTTCTAAATTTATTACATACAAAATAGTGCTTAAACAAAATTTAAAAATAAAAATCTCTTAGAATAATTAGCACGTAAACAAGATCAATTCCTTTTTTTTATATATATAAAAAGATTAAAAAAATAAAAAAAACTGAAATGGTAAAGAGTAAGCATGAACACTAGAAGAAAGAGACAGGCAGGAATCTTGAGAGAAATTGGAATGTGATTCCCAATTTTTATAATCTATTCGTTTGGAATAAAAAAAATAACTCACAATTACTATCCAGTTAAGAACAACATTATCAAACCAAGAAAGAATCTAATCTCCAGCCTCCTTAAGATTCCAAGATCCATTAATAAGAAAAATAATACTAAACTCTAAAAGTTTCTAAAAAAAAAAGAAGTTCTATAGATAAAATTAATGAATTAATCCAAGTGTTTCAATTATAATTACTCCAAATATGAAATTACTAGGAATTTCATTCTTAACAATTACATTCCTATTCTTTCTCATGATTCCCATCATCCAAACACTGCCCAAAGAAAATACAGGGAACATATTCTCGTCGTAAATCTAAATACATCTTTAATTTATTGGGGTTAAAAAAAAAACAGAAACGAAATGGAGAGAAAATTGCACATCATCTAACTTTGAAGGCAACAGAGACTCATCTTCCACGGCTCAATCCTCACAATTGGCCTGCATGAGAAACAACTATCAGTTGCACAGTACCTGTCTACATGAATGCTACACTAAAGATGTAAGTCCTTAAATTTTCATACTCAATAAGGATGGCAAAACAATACCAGGACTTATGAAGTACCTTTTGAAAGTCATCATCTGTGGCTTTAAAAGATAATCTTATCTCCTACTCGATCGTAGTTATTAGTATCTAACATGACTATCCAATTATTTATCTGATTTTCGAAGAAATCCTTGCTTGTACAACAAACAAAGAGGAGAGCTACTCTTGGTCCTAATGTAATAACCAACATACAAGGAGTGCTATGAATATTAATAGAATATGTTAATATGAGACTACTTACCAAAACATCAAAAGAAATTACACAAGCTCTACAACGAGGGCCGATGCACCTCCTCCGCCATTGCAAACACCACCAACTCCATATTTCCCGTTCTTCTGCTTCAATACCTAAAACCATTACATCCAAATTAATACAAAGCAAAAGAGAAATCCTTTATCCCAAGACTTAAAAGTCATGCATCAAGAACAAATCCACAAAACATTCTAAATGCGATAGAAGTAAAATGTTTCATGAACTTTTCTAAATGTCTAAAGTACCGTTGGACACTCGACATAAGGATATGTGATATCCTTATGTGAATTTAGTAATGTGAATTTACAACAGAACTATGCATATTTAGTAATGTGAATTTACATTTACCTAGAAAGCATATTTAGTAATGTGAATTTATAACAGCACTACGCATAAACTCTGGTATTATGCATGATATACTCAATACAATCTTATAAACACCATTTACCCCCCAAAATAATTAATCAAATATATTAAGAAATATGATTACTTTTCTGTGTCAGTTCCTTGTTACAAGAATTAGATGAAATCCGGCTCTAAGACACATAGTAGCACTTGACACCCAAACTCAAATCCATGTAGCATTACAAAACTGATCACCTCTTGATTCAGTTATGGGAGAGTAGTAGAAATTTGAGAGAGAGAGAGAGAGAGAGGCCTTTTCAACTTCAAAACCAATATAGCCATGCAGTAAATATAAAATAAAATAAAACAATAATAAAGTGGAAATATACCCCCAAAAGGGTGACCAAGATACGGGCTCCACTGCAACCTAGAGGATGACCCAGAGAAACAGCTCCACCATGCACATTAACTTTTTCCTACAACAAAAAGAAGGTGATTAACAAGAATGACCAACTCTTGCACCAAGGAAATTCCAGAAAGATATGGGAACTAATAATGAAATGAAGAACTAAACAAAACAAATTCTGAGCATAAAAAGTTCACACAAGATAACTGGCAATGGATTGATAAACTCACTGGATTCAGTCCCAACAGTCTCACATTTGCAAGAGCCACAACCTGCAGACCACATGATATATAAGATTTTGACAAACTCATATTTGACAAATTAGTTAATAGTTACATAAAATTCATACTTAGGCATGAAAACTTACCGCAAATGCTTCATTAATTTCGTAGTAATCAACTTGAGAAGCCTCCAAGCCGGCATTTGAAATAGCTTTGGGTATTGCAAGGGCTGGAGCAGTTGTGAATAATTCCGGTGCCTGTTATAGCATAATATCTCAATTCAGCACCAAGAACATGATATCCAAAAGATGATAAAAACAAAAAAAAGAGCACTTCTTTTTCCTTTCTGATATTCACAGAAAGAAGCCTCTAGCATTTATTCTCATTGCCGCATATAGATTAAGTACCTGTGCAGCATCTGCATATCCTGAGATCTTTGCAATTACTTGCAACCCAAGCTTAAGTGCTTTCTCTCCACTCACCAAAACTAAAGCAGCAGCACCATCACTGTCATCAATGTGAACAATTTTACGTTCAGTAACCAATTCTTTGAGTGTGTTTGGTAGAGATTATTTTTCAGTTTTTAGCTTAGAGCTCAGTAAAAAGTTTCAAAAAAAAAAAAATCTAAACAAGTGTGTTTATAGGTTTTTGCTTGTAACTTCCGACTCTAAATCAACAAATGCAAATTCCACTGCATTAAACATTTGTAACTTATGCTTGAAGTCATAATTACATCATTTTAGCTATAATCTATAAGCTTGTAATTTCAGCTAAACCAAACACCTTCTTTGTAAGACTTGCAGAACAATAATGAATACCATTGCAACACTTCAAAGGAACTAAGAAACAAAACAATTATATCCACCAATGGATGCAACAATTATATTTAGAATTTTAGCAAATAGTAGGAAAGATAAATAAACAAAATGATCAAACCAATTAGATATAAACCATTTATAAATTATTGCAAGCACCCCATATCCCCAAATGGCTTTGGAAGGAGAACTAAATTGGGTTTACTATAGAGATCTTAAGCATAAATAGTGAAAAGTAGCCCCTTGTTTAATCAATTAAAAAGAAAATAACACATAAGATTCACGGATTTGAAATGCAGAAGAAGTAATAAACCTTATGCTAGAAGCATTGCCAGCAGTGACAGAACCTCCACTCTCCTTGAAACTGGGTCGGAGCTTCCTCAACTTTGCAGCGTCAAACTGGCAACACAGAAAAACAACAAATGGCAATATATCAAAAACCGAGTAGTGAGGCAGATAACACCAACTTATTGCACACTTTTTTTTTTGTATTTACGCTATTATTTCATTGGTAGGGGATGGGATAAACGGGAGGGAGTGTTCGACATTTAAGACCTAAAAAACCTGACAACAATTATGCCTTGCAGTAAGAGAAGAGAACATAGGCATATTGATAAAGTAATTCACCTTTCCAAGACCTTCATCATTATCAACAATTGTTGACGGTTTTCCTCTTCCACCAGAAACCTCAACCTGCACAGCACCAGATTATGGTTTACATGATCATTTACAAAAGAAAAATAATAATAACAATTGTTCCGTATAGTAAATTAGGCCTAGCTATCTGACCGGAACTATTTCCCATGCAAAGGCACCACCAGTTTGAGCTGCAATACCACGCTCAAAACTCTGAATGGAATAATCATCCTGCACAATTCACCCAGACATAAGTAATAGAACTTCAAGTATGAAAAAAAAAATCGTGCAAATATGGTTGCTGTGAGTGAGAACGCAAGATAATGACTAATTGCAAACAGAGAATCTCATCATTAAAAAATCAAGTGTCAAGAAATCAACATAAGCAAACATGAAAATATATCCAATGACAACAAGCATTGTGAACTTTTCTAAAAATCAAGACGTGGGCATATAACAAACCTGCTCTTCTCTCGTTACTTTATGTTGTTCTGCACATAATTCAGCACAAACTCCCATTCCATAATCATTATAAACATCCCACAATCCATCTTTAAGCATACCATCAACAAGAGAATCGTGTCCAAGTCGAGATCCCTTCCTGCAATTATATAAAAATTCAGCACGAGCTGTGCTACATTGAAGGTTCAATAGCAGCAATATGGCTAACTAGAATGTCTTAAAAAAGAAACCAGGATAGATATTGTCCACATGGATGTAGAGAATATGATACGTGAACAATGACGTTGAATTTGAAACAAGAATGAAAGGATTCGCAGAAACATATGCTACATAAAAATTAAAATATTGAAAAGCCGTATGTATTTGTGGATTGTATATTGCATGCATGAGAAAAATCCAAGCTCAATATACCGCTATGTCAAGTGTTTGAAAAAATTATATGAAGTCCTAAACAGCTGACTGTGGTAGGGAAGACCAAATGATTGATGGGAAAATAGAGGAAGTAAGATTTGTGGTTGACAAAAACAGCTTTAACCTGGTTCCAGTGGTGGCCCTACATGGTAGCTAACGGGGTCAATTGACCCCATTAGGGATTTTTTTTTTATAAAAATTATTATAGTAAAGATAATATGGGCGTATAATTGACCCCCATTAATAAATTAATTGACCCCATCATGAGATAAAAGCCAGACATAAATTTTTTTAAGTACATCTTACTCGTTCAATTTTTCTAAAAGGAGCTACTAAATTTAACACATTTTTCTATTAAGTACACTGTACACCCACCAAATGCTTTAAAAATGTGTACATGATGCAATATAACTTATATTAATGGGGTTAATGAAAAACTCTCTTGACTGAAATATCTTTATTGGTAGCAAACACAGTTTTCCTATCCTTAATATGGATAATACATTCGTCATTCCTGTGAAGTCACCATGCAAAGCTCTACAAATGACAAATATATATCAATATCGCGTTAAGTTATTTTACATAATCATAAATATGCATCTCCAAGAACTTAATAGTCACTTTACAACGTTGAATTGCTTTTTTGCGTTGCTTGTTTTGATCCTAGCAACACATTTTTTTTTCTTTTGATAAGCAACGGTTGTTCCCTTTTGCTGAGTTCTATCCATGTGCAAACTAACACTAATTTTATAAAAACAAAAGAAATTGGTGACCTTGCCAGAAAATTTGTAGAGACAAAGAACAATTTCATATATGTTTGAGTGTATTTACTATTTACTTGTGAAACAAGCATTGCTTTTGTTGATCGCCACTGCAACAATAGAAAGAGCTTTTTCGGCGATAAAAGATGTAAAAAATCGATTGCGCAATCGCATGGGGGATCAATGGCTAAATGATTGCTTTGTGACATATATTGAAAAGTTTATGTATTTTCATTTTTTGTCAAAATAATAGCATGAATATATAGAAAGTTTATTCTACTTGTTAATCGAGGAATTTATTTTTGTTCGTCATATGTTGCCAATAGATAATTAATTTTTAATTAGTGCATATGTTATTATTGTACAAAAGAAGTGAAACTTATGTTTGTGAATGACCCCATACACAAAAACCTTCTGGAGTTGCCAGTTGGTTCCCTCCAAATCAGTTAGACATTTTAACTATAAATATAGTTGGGTAACTTCTTGGTTCCTAAAGATCACTTAATACTCGGTCACCACTGATATATGACATAATCACTTTCCTTTTTTGAAGAGAAGAGAGGTTCTCTCAAGAAGAACCAAGTTGGAATCTTGATCAGGAGGACAAATGTGCCAAATCAGATTTTCAGTTGTCAGACAGTTTAAATGGGGAGATAAAACAAACTGCTAATCTAACTGTACAGTTGAAAATTGGAAATGAAAAGGAGATTTTTTTTTTTTTAATCAGCAGAAACAAAGGAGTATAGCCAGTTTAGACTAATCTCTTTGCTTAGAATTTCTATCATTAGGATGGATCTCATCATCTGTTAAAAAAAGACAGCTTTCTTGATAAGGAGCTCAAATTGAGTTTGATGAGAAGATTTGAAGTAAATCTCTTATGAACAGTGGGGAACTTAACCTTGCTTCTGCTAGGTATTTAGGGACATTAGACATGCTTTCCATGCCCCCAGCCACAACAACATCATTGATGCCCAACTGGATACTCTGTGCTGCAAGCATAGTAGCTGCAACAACCAAGATAAAATAATATTGGAGCTCAATATTGCTCTAGTGTAAAAGAAAATACTAGTTTTCAAAATTGAGGTCACACCTTTCATTCCCGATGCACAAACTTTGTTTATGGTGGTACAAACTACTGTATTAGGTATTCCTGCTCCTAATGCCGCTTGCCTAGCAGGAGCCTGCCCTAAATTTGCAGTGAGAACATTCCCAAAGAAAACTTCTTGTACAAGTGATGGATCAACATTAGCCCTTTTAAGAGCACCTACACATTAGTATTTCAAGAACAGTTGAAATTACAAAGAAAATATATCTTTTAAAGTAACAGAGGCCTAAATTACATAGAGAAAAGAAAAGGGTGTAGTCTTACTGCCAATAACTATAGATCCAAGCTTCGTGGCGGATACAGATGAAAGAGAACCAAGAAATCCACCCATTGGTGTACGTGCAACTCCAACAATACACACATCTGTAGACATAATGTAAAATGTCAATGAAAACAGAAAGTTAATTCCCATTTGACACATAACCGACCTAAAAACATGTAAATGTCGCCTCAAAACAAGGAAACTACTTGTTATCAGTTTTCAGGTACTTCTATAGTCAAAATAAAGTTAGTTTAGTTAATATTGCATGCTTACAAGCGGCATACCAAAACATTGAAGCACAACATCAAAGGCTTCAAGTTCTAATATTTATTCATTTTTTGAATAATATAAAAATACACGTTAAATTGATGTGCATGTGCATGTCCATAGGCACACATATTGAAATGAGGTAATTGATCATCGTAGAGAAGGCCAAACAAAATATATCGAACTCTAGGAGTATACACTGACATCGAGTAACACACATAAAAGGACTAACAAACGGTATTCCTTCTGCCTACGCAGGAACGGAGCTATGTTGAGGCCCAGGACCCCAAAAATGGTAGAAACTCTTAAGTATTATATTGCAGCCAACCAATAACTTAGATCTATGCAGAAAGTTTGTACCCTTCCTCAAATTTTGTTACATAAGGTTTGGCCCCCTCAAGCTAAAGATTCAAAATCCTGGCTCCGCCTCCATGCCTACGGGATCTCAGTTTAATATAGTTTACACTTCCAGAATAATTACTGGAAGATAGTCAAAACGCATCATCAATAGCTTGTTAAGCATAGTCAATTAGTGACAAACTATGAATGGAATATAGGAAAACCACAAAATCACCATAAACTGATCAGAAGCTGAAAACAAAAAACAGATTAGCGATAAATATAATAAATTTCTCGAATAAATATGAATGAATTATATACCTCTAGCCTTTATAGAATCCGAAGCTGCTGCTGAAGCTGCTGGCGCCATTATGGGATATGAAATTAGTATCTGCAAAAATCAAATAACCACTCAGATATCAGTTTCAGAAAATCAAGAGCAGAGAAGTTGTGACACTCGCCCCTAACGCGGGATGTATAGCGAAAGATCGTATAAAACAAAAACATGGCTCGGAAAGATCTTATCTCGTGATTTCACCAACCCTACTCTAGGTTCAAGTAAAAATTGAGAACAGAAGAAGAACCTTTCTAAGAATTTTCTTCCCTTTTTCTCACAGCTGATCTCGAGAAACAAACAGAATATAAAGCCCAAAAAAAAAGAGTAGAAAAAATTCATCATATGTACCTAGAGAGGGCGCTAGATCCAACGTGATCAAGTAATCTAAAATTCTTACCTAGTCGATGATGGATAGTAAATATCAGAGTATAGATCTTGAAAGTAATAGGTATCAAAACTGTGAAAATTTCGGTCAGCGGAAATGCCGAGAAACAATAAGAAAATGCGGGAAATGAGTAGATACTGGGAAAATCGGAGAGAAAAATGAGATTGAGGATCAAATTTAGAAAGATCTTAATCAAATTTAGAAAGAAGCAGTGCATGTTTTTTTCTTCAAGAAAGGAGATATGTTTCCTACCTCTCGGATTGAGATACAGAGCGGAATCCACGAGAGTTGAGGGATGGATCAGCCGGAAATCGAACCGAGGTATAATATATAGAGTTGGGCACGGTGAACACGCAGGCATCTGGAATTACAATAAAGCCCTTTACGTCCGCCTTTTTTGACGGACTCTTTTTAGTTACCGGGCCCTATTTGTCAACTCTTACTTTTTTTTTCTTTTTTTTTTTTTTGGCTTTTAACTAAAAATATTTAAAAAATTAACATAAATTGTTTGGAGAAAAATAAAAAATTAATGGGTATTATCAATTATATAAAAGGTAAAACTATTAAATTTGAACAAAAAATTTTAAAAAAATAATTTTTTAATTTTAACCTAATCAATCAACTTAAAAAATTTTAGCTTAAAAGCTAATTTACCAAACAAACAACTGTAAACCCAATTTAATTTTTGGCTAGAAATGTAAAAATACAAAAAAATTAGTTTTCAAATTAGTTGTCAATCAGGGTATAAGAGTCTTTAGTTTAATTAAAATTATAAATTTTATAAAAATATATATTAATTACTATTTATCAAATAATAAAAATAGTATATAAAATATATAAATATTTGTGCAAAGGTGGTTAACGTCGCCCTTTAAAAATTATAATTAAAAATGTGATTATGATTTCAATGAATTATACACTTTTAAATTTATAATTTCAATAGTAAAATTTAAATTTGTTGATTAAGATATAAAATCATAAATAAAAAATTATAAATACATTTGTAAGAATTTCTTAAAATTTTTATTAGACTATAAATTTGTTAGAATCTGTGAATTTCATTGGCCATTGAAATTCAGATTTCAATAGCAGATTCAATTACAATTGGATTGGCCA
>JAOTRH010017297.1:4123-56301 GCA_034768845.1 Heliamphora exappendiculata | reverse complement strand
AATGGCCAATTCAATTGCAATTGAATTCTGCTATTGAATTCTGAAATTCAATGGCCAATAAATTCACAAAATTCCAACAAATTTTTTGTTAAAAAAAACATGGACAGGTTTGTAATAAATCTTTTACAAGTTTTAAAGAGAAAACATATATATATTGAAACTATTGAAAATCTAATTCTACTATACTAATAAGTTTTTTTTAATATTACATGCCTTTAGGTATCTAAAATATTACACGCGACCAACCTAAAATGGAACTAAAAGCAAAATTCAACAGGCCAGAATGATACCTTATGAGTATTAGATCTAAAATGACATATCACCCTGATCCATTTTCACATTCAAAATATTATATTTTTATCACATGTGATCTTATGTTACTTAGTTAAACACATTAATACAAAGAAAAACTCAAGTACTTGGTTCAGTTATTCTCAATAGTGTTGATAATTTAATTTGGTATCAGAGCCGTAAATTCTCACCATACTTCCTCCTCCCAAACAGTTCTGCCCTATCATCTCACCCCTTACCATCTCCACTAAGCAATGCTCATCATTTTCTTTCTCTAAAACTTATCAATACCAATTATTTGTGATGGAAAACTCAATTAGTCCCGTTTCTCCGTGGCCAACGTCTCCTTGGCTTTATTGATGGTTCTCATCAGTGTCCTTCTCAAACTATATCACTTAAGGAACTGTCTTTGTAACTAATCCTGCCTTTAACGTTTGGATTGTTCAAGATCAATTGTTGATGAGTTTCCTAATTACCTCTTTATCCGAAGATGTACTTTACTTGGTTGTTGGCCTCAATGCCTCCTATGGGGTCTGGAGCACTCCTGAATCCGTCATTGCTTCTTCCTTCAATACTCACATCCTGCAGCTGCATATGCAACTTTAGAGTATCAAGCAAGGAGACCTCATTGCTACCCAATACATTCTTAAAGCCAAAACTATCTCCAATGAACTCTTTGCTGCAGGTCGCCCTCTCTCTCTCTCTCTCTCTGATTTCAACCTTTACATCTTTAAAGACTTGAATCATCAATTCTGTGATCTAATGACCTCCCTTGCAACTCGGTCCTCCCCAGTACCATACTCAAAATTGCACAGCCTCCTACTTAGCCATGAATTTATGCATTCCGTTGCCTTTTCCCCACTCTCTATTACCGATCCATCTGAATTCCCTCAGGCAAATTTGGCTCATCAAGGCTCTCATTCACGAGGTCGTGGCGGTCACAATGGCGGTCATAATAGCAGGTCTCTTATTCCAATCACTCTGCTTCGGTTGCTGACTGGTTTCCTAACACCGGGGCTACTCACCATGCTACACCTAATTTGGTCGTTCTCTCTCATCACGATGCTTATCATGGATCTAATCAATTTCGTGTTGGTAACGGTAAGGGTCTTCCAATTTCAAAAATTGGTTGGACTACTATTCGTACCCTTTCCCAATCCTTCCATCTTTTCAACATTTTACATGCTCCTAATCTCGTAAAATCTCTACTTTTCGTCTCTCAATTCAGTAAAGATAACTATGTTTTTTTTCAATTTCACCCCTCTCACTTTTTTATCAAGGATCAGGTTACCAAGAAAGTCCTACTTCGCAAGGAGAATGAGTTCGGCCTTTACAAGCTCTCTTCTGCTACTCCCTTGCCTCCATTTGCTCATGTTTTGAAAGAAGTTGATTCTATTTGCTCACATCATCATCTTGGACATTCTCATCATCGTGCTCTTTGTTAAGTTCCTATTCAAAGTAAATTGTCCTAGTCATCAAATAAAAAAGCTATCAACTTGTCATGCTTGTCAGTTAGAAAAGACATATTGTTTGTCTTTACCTGTCACAAAGTTTGTTTATTCAACTCCTTTAGATCTTATTTTAGTGATGTATGGGGACCTTCTTCGATGCCGTCTTCTAATGGCCACCGCTACTTTGTATTATTTCTTGATATGTATTCAAATTATGGTATTATCCTAATAATCCTATGTCGCACAAATCAAATGTTCTTTGCCTCTTTCTGCAATTTAAAACTATGGTTGAATGTCAATTTTCTACAAAAATAAACAACCTCAAACCAATTGGGGTGGAGAGTATCGCTATCTAACTCCTTACTTCAAACAATGTGGCATCATTCATCGACGCTCTTGTCCGCACACTTATGAACAAAATGGTAAAATTGAACGTCGTAATTGCCATGCTATTGAAACTGGTCTTGCAATACTTGCCCATGCCTCTGTCCCTCACAAATTCTGGCATTTTGGTTTTAAAACCACCATTTTTCTCATTAATCGACTCCTATCCCCCTTTTTCGGCAATATTTCTCCGTATGAGTGTCTTTTCCACAAGTCCTTGGATTATAATTTTTTAAAAGTGCTTGGATGTTTATGTTATCCTTTCTTACACCCTTATAATTGTCACAAAATGTTCTTTCGTTCTTCTCTGTGTGTTTTTCTTGGCTATAGTCCTTCTCATCATGGTTATTGTTGTCTTGATCGTGCCTCGAGTCACATTTTTATGTCCATCACATTCGCTTTAACAAAAACCAGTTTCATTTTCTCAGTCCATCATTTCTTGGTCCACTCCCACAATCCTCCATTTCGATTTCGTGGGCTTTAACCTCCCTAATCCCATTAGTTTCGATCCATCTAACCTCTGCTTTATCTCATCCAACTTCTCAAAGATTTTTCCATCCTCATTTTCCCCCATCATCCCACGTGTCACATGGCCTTCCAACCCGCCACATAGATTTTCCTACCAGATTCAATGAATCTACTCTTCCACCTAACAACACTCTTTTTTGGCTACCCCATCCACTCCTCATGCGTTTTCCTTGCACACCCAATTTGTTCCTACCATATTTCCACAATTTGTGCGTCACTTATTTCCTAATCCTATAAAACCTGCACCTCCCCCCCACATGTCTTCCAGCCCTCCTTAATCTCACTCTCACTCTCAATCCCCCCTCACCACTTTCCACTTTCTTTAGCACTTCCATCGCCGACTTCAGCATCTCCCCATTACAAACTTCTACCTCAATCCAAGTCCCCCAACCCTACCATTTCCCCCCAACCTCGGCAATTTCACCTCCCTTTTCGACGCAAACAGTTGTTCCACCACCCACTTTTAAAATTTTGCATCTTACTCATCTCAACAGAATTTTGGCTCCTTCCACCTATTTTAATTCTGCTCCTTCTGTCACCTCACCCTAAATTTCAATAATCTCAACTACTCTCCTAATTTCTTCCTTATCTCCATCTCTCCACCTATCAATTTCCCCCCAACCTCCTCTCCTAGGCACAATTCTCACCCTATTGATACACGCAATCTCCGAGTTCCACTCGACAATCCTGACGTCTCCCAGTAACCCAACACATAACTGCTCCACCAACTTTATCCTCTCGTACCCTTCCACATGTCGCTCCCGAAGGAATTTCTATTATGGTTGATCTTAACAACCCTCTCTCATCCTCCCCTCCTACTGTGCACGTTCCTCACTACACTCATCCGATGATTTTGTGCTCCATGCAATCACCTCCTCCCCACTACCTCTACCTTGCCTCCCTCTGATGATTTGAACCCACTTGCTTTACTACTGCCACTAAAAATTCCAACTGGCATCAAGCGATGAGTATTAAAATATTCGCTCTCCTACATAATGGAACCTGGACCCTAGTCTCTACTTCTTCTGCTCATAATGTCGTTAGCTGCAAATGGTTTATCGAATCAAATGCAACGCTGTTGGAAGCCTAAATCGGTACAAGGCTCGCCTTGTGGCAAAAGATTTTCACTAAGAAGCCGACGTTGACTATTTTGAAATCTTCAGTCTTGATATAAAACCCACTACCATTCGCACTGTCTTATCCATCGCTATCTCTAGTGGTTGGGAGGTTCATCAACTTGACGTTAACAATGCCTTCCTCAATGGTTTTATTTCTAAACATGTTTATATGTCTTAACTGCCAGGCTTTGTAGATCCTCAACATCCCGGTTATGTTTGCAAACTTGGAAAATCTTTGTATGGTCTCAAACAAGCATCCCGTGTATGGTTCACCAAGCTCTATGAATACTCTGTCTCCCATGGGTTTGTTGCTTCCAAGTCTGATGTGTCTCTGTTCACTCGCCTTCATGGCAACACTCGAATTTACATCCTTGTCTATATTGATGATATTATCATCACTAGCAATTAGCTGTCATCCATTACCAATATCATCACATCCCTCCATTCTGAGTTTGCCTTGAAAGATCTTGGGTCACTATGTTATTTCTTAGGTATTGAAGCTATTCGCACTTCTCATGGCCTGCACCCTTCTCAGCACCGATACATTACTGACTTCTCAGCAAGTTTGGCATGCAAACCTGCAAACCTGTTTGTACCCCGTGTTCCACCACTATGACTCTCTCCAAGCTTGGTGGCACCCCCTCCCTTACCTTACTCAATATTGTCAGGTTGTTGGGGCCCTTCAATACCTCACCATTACTCGCCTGGATATTGCCTTTGCTGTCAACAAAATGTGTTAATTTATGCTTTCCCCAATCGACATACATTGGAGTGCTGCTAAACGCATTCTACGTTACCTTAAGCACACCATTGAAAGAAACTAAACCTATAATGAAAGAAACTATTTTAATAAATCTCAATAATGAAAAAAATTCGAAGATAGTTCAGGTTGGTTCTGTGCTCTCTTTGGAAGAATGTGAGCAGTTAACTCTTTTATTAAAAGAATTTAAAGATATTTTCGCATAATCCTATGAAGATATGTCCAAAATTGACCCTGATATCATACAACACCAAACCCCTCTCTATCCCATTGCTAAGCTTATTAAGTTGAAACTTGGGTGGATATAAGGAGCTTTCTAGAAAAAAATTAATTTATTAGTCGATTTATAACTAAACTGACCATGACCTGTGAACCCCTGTTCTGACTCTTAAAGAAAGGAATTAATTTTTGATGGGATCAACAATGCCAGGACGATTTCGATGCTATACAATAGTACTTGCAAGACCCTACAGTCCTATCGCCACCAGAACCCAGTAATCCTTTAATATTGTATTTGTCCGTGACTGATTCCGCAATGGAATGTATGCTCACTCAAGAAGATAAAGCCAAGGTAGAAAGAGCTGCCTACTACCTAAGCAATAAGGTGACATAACGCGAACATTAGTATACACTTTTGGAAAAGACTTGTTAGGTGCTAGTTTGGGCATCTAGAAAATTACGTCATTACATGCTAGGGTACCGAGTTGTTTTAATCTCAAGGATGGACACGCTCAAGTACCTCTTTGAGAAGCCAGCATTGACAAGAAAGTTGGCCCAATGGTTGCTTATGCTAGTTGAGTTTGATTTACATATGTCACGAGAAAATCAATGAAAGGAAGGGCCATTGCAGAGTTCTTGGCCGACCATCCTATTAAAAGAGAAGAAAAGCCTGAGTTCGAGTTTCCTGATGAACAAGCGTTGAAAATTGAAAAGGATCTGTGAACCATGTACTTCGACGGAGCTTCGAATTAGTATATGTATGGGATAGAGATACCTTTGATTACTCCCGATGATTCCCATACTCCTTTGTCTTATAAGTTGAGTTTGAGGATACTAACAATCAGGCTGAGTCTGAGATTTGCTTAGCCAGATTGGAAACAGCCTTAGAACTAAGGTGAGAAAGTTAGAAGTTATAGGGAACTTAGCTTTGGCCGACTCCTAAGCAAAGGAGAATGGAAGGTTAAGGGAGAAAGGTTGATATAGTACCACCGAGAGTTCAAAATAATGATCCCTTGTTTTGAGAATATGATGTTTACTCATGTCCTGAGACTACAGAATAAGTCTGCTAAAGCATTTAGCTGCTCTGGAATCAATGACAAACATACCTCCCAGAGTAAGGATGAGAACCTTGCAGATTCAGCAAAGAGATACAACCGCAATCAATAATATCATCGCTACCCAAGAAGTCAATGATGGACTACCCTAGAATCACGACCCTTAGAATTTCATTGAGAATGGAGTGTATCCTAGTCGAGCCAACAAAAAAGATCAAAGAGCTATTAGGAGACTCACCACGCATTTTGCGATCTATAGGGAAAGACTGTATAAGAGAAGATATCTGGGAGTTAATAAACTCTGCGTTAACATGGAAGGACACGAATTAATGAGAGAAGTTCACAGAGAAGTTTGCGGACCTCACATGAGTGGGATGATGATGGCTAAGAAGATTCTATGCCAAGGATACTTTTGGATGACTATGAAAATAAGCTGTCACCAGTTTGTTTGAAGATGCCAAATATACGCGAACCTCATGCATGTATCACCATCTCAGGTCTATAATATGA
The DNA here is from genome assembly GCA_034768845.1 of Heliamphora exappendiculata. Taxonomy (NCBI): domain Eukaryota; kingdom Viridiplantae; phylum Streptophyta; class Magnoliopsida; order Ericales; family Sarraceniaceae; genus Heliamphora; species Heliamphora exappendiculata. Next base: position 49,985 of record JAOTRH010017297.1, on the reverse strand, counting down.
CATCGCCGTGGCCGTTTTTAGTTTGGGGAATTGACGTGATAGGAAAGATCACACCCAAGGCAGTGAACGGACATGAGTTTATCCTCATTGCAATCGATCACTTCACATAGCGGGTTGAAGCTGCCTCTTACTCTATCCTAAAAGCTTCCCAAGTAACCAAGTTCACCAAGGAAAACTTCATCTATCGATATGGCGATTCGTACGAGATAATTTTTTATAATTATTCTGACTTCCAATGAGGAGTTTTAGATCTCTTGGAGAAATATTGAATCACTAGTCATAAATCTTCTTCTTATAGACCATAAACCAATGGATCTGTGGAAGCCGCCAACAAAAATGTGAAGAAGACCCTGCAGAAAATGATAGAGGGAACTAGAGATTGGCCGGAGAAGCTTCCATTCGCACTTTGGGGATATCGAATATCGATCAGGACTTCCACTGGAGCAACACTTTATGCATTGGAGATTCCGTCCTTAAGGCTAATGGCCTAAAGTGGCATTTCAGAATCAAATTGGCAAACGGATAGGCTTGAAGAGTTGTTTTTGTTTAACGAAATGAGGCTCAGAACGATGTTTCACATCAAAGGGTACCCTAGAAGAATAGCTCGGGCATTTAACAAGAAAGTTAAGTCTTAGAATTTGAAAGAAGGTTATTTGGTTCTCAAAGAGATCAAAGCCTCGATCTTCTACCTAAGGGGCAAGTTCAAACCTAATTGGGTCGGGCCTTCTCTTATCAAAACCCTGATGTTAGAAGGAACCGCCATTCTTATAGATCTAAAAGGGAATGTCTTTTCTACCCTAATTAACTCAGATCAGCTTAAAAGGTTTTATTTTTGAGAGAAAAATAGAAATAAAGAGAAAAGCTCGTTGGGTTAAAAACCGTAAAGGTAGCCCAGGAAAAAGTCGCAAGGCCGAAAATCGAAAAGGACGACCTTGGAAAAAGTTAGGGCAATAAAAAGGAGAGTGTCAATACCCGAGTACAACCCAAGTCTCGAACTACGTTATGACCTGATTCCCTTTTTTGGGATACGTAGGCAGCTTCTGTCAGAAGTTTGGCCTAAACTTTTGTTCGGAGCTCTCCTTTGTGATCATGTTTCAAGTAGTTGATCAATGCAAATGTTTACTTTAAGTTATTCTTATAAATTAGTCATACTACAAAAACAAAAATCTAAAGAACAATTTCAAAAATCATCATAAACTAGAAGCGGAGAAACTTTCATTAAAAAGTTTTACAGATTCAATTGGTTCTAAACCAGAGAGGCTCGCAAGTTCTCATCCAAAAAAGCTATAAAAAAGAGAGGAAGAAAACAAAATATTGAGGTACAACAAAGCAAAATCAACTCCTTCTCCTCTTTGCGTCTCCTTCCTACCTTGCACTGCGCTCTAATTCTGTGCCAAGCCAAACCTTATAGTCCTCAGAAAGCCTTATGTCAAACTCGCTATCAATTGGCGTCATTAGTTGGGAAGACCAAGACCACCGGTACTGGCCCAAGAAGGGAGCCCAATGAGAAGAACTGTATAGATGACTCACCGCAGTGTCTGGTCTAATCTGAATATACCCAAATTGACGAAGAATGCGATATGAATGATAGAAAGTGGCCAACTTTAAGCCAATCAGCAGGACTCCCGAGTGACCCACAGTAGCAGTAGTCATGAGAGATATCTTCAGCCAAGGGGCAAAGTTCAGAAATATCCTCCCCAGTTCTTCCAAGCAGCTTCAGTGGAGCACAAGCAGTAAGCTCGACGATGGACGAATAACTTCATGTTATAGTTATCGGACATGGGTTTTTCCAGTAGATTCACCTTTTCCATCAACCAAATCTGAGAGAAATAAAGAAAAATGAGAGCTTAGTGAGAAAAGATAGAGAGAAATACATAAAAGGAAGAGCTGAGATAGAGAGAAATACAGAAAAAGGAGAGTTTAGTGGGAAATGATAAAGAGAAACACAGAAAAATGAGAGTTGAGTAGGAAAATAGAGAAAAATACAGAAAAAAGAAAGTCGAGTGACTACCTGTAGCAATAAAGTACTGCCCGCAAAGCAAAAGCCACCCTTAGTACGAACTGCGTCAAGCCCGAGAAGTGTCTCAACAAGGACTAGTGGAATGGGATCCCGACCATCATGCATGTGATAAGCTAATCCACCCAAGAAAAGCTAACTCGTCCATCAGAAGACCCCAGAGGAAAACATGCCAGTAAATAGCTACAAAGAACGAAATAACGCTGAAGCTGAAGGGGTCGGAATCGACCAATGATCTGAGCCACATCAAGAACTCCATAAGTGAAGCCTCACACTTGGGGTAGCCACAAAGCTGCATCAAACGGTCCTTGAGACTCAAAAATGGAGTAGGAACTAAGACTCTGTCCCAAGACGAGATCTCAAGAATAGCAAAAAAGTCTTCTATTGCTGGGCACAGCTTTTCATATCCGAAATGAAACACATGCACGTCGAAAACCCAAAGCTGGGTAGCCCTTCACAAAAAAAAGCCAGTCGATTCTCTTGATCTTCAAAGAGAATAGCGCATCTTGGCTAAAATTAACGAAGTTTTTGCACTCAATCGAGGAGAACTCTCCCATCCACGATAAGAGAAAGTTATTGAAAGAACAAGCCATGGAAAGACAAGGATAATAGAGAATATCTCACGCAATGGCATCTGGACCAGTGAGTCCTCTTTTTTGGAGTCTAAAAGGAGAGAGGACCACAAAATCATCCCTTTCTTTAAAACCTTAGTCATATGCGAAGTGTTGTCTAGATCCAAAGTTTGTGATACGATCCTTAGGTTTTTTCAAGCCTTAGAGGATTAGGTATACCTCTCTTCTAAAATCCTATTCATCTGCAAAGTATTGTCTAGGCCATAAGTTCATGAGATGATCCTTAGATTTTTTTCAAGCCCTAGAGAACTAGGTATACCTCTCTTATAAAACCCTAGTCATATGCGAAGTATTATCTAGGCCCTAAGTTTGTGAGATGATCTTTAGATTTTTTTTTCACGCCCTAGAGGACTAAGCATCCCTCTCTTTAAAACCCTAGTCATATGCAAAGCATTGCCTAGATCCTAAGTTCGTGAGACGATCCTTTAGTTTTTTCCAAGCCCTAGAGGACTAGGCATCTCTCTCTTTTAAAACCCTAGTCATATGCGAAGTGTTGTCTAGGTCCTAAGTTCGTGAAATAATTCTTAGGTTTGCTAAGCCCCAGTGTCCTAAGCACCCTAAGGCCTGCTTCCTAGGCACCTCTAGTGGAGTTCTTAAAAGCTTTAGATTGTTGATTACTTCTTCAGGTCTTGACTCGACCTTTTGAAGTTCCTATGTTTTGCATCATATCTTGTACCTGCACCAAGATTTTCATCTGCAATGCATCATGATTAGTCTATTTGCATCATATGCATTGCCCAACGAACTACGATCGGTCTGATCCCTTGCAATGGGGTACATAAGAAGCTCAATGGAAATTCGGGTTCGACCATTCTTTTTTGAGTGTTTTGTTTGTGTTTAAGATTGGCGGCTTGTTCAATCGGTTTGTCTCTAGAGTTTTGATATTTACTTGCACCACGAGTTATTACAAGCTATGTCAAAGAGGAGTAATTATAGACACCCCAATCTGACCAAGCTGAATCTTGGGCACCCGTCTCGAATGTGCTCCAATGACGAGAAAACGAGAATTATGCTAAAAAATACTCCTAAGCAAGTAAAATTATGAATTCGGCTCAAAACCCAAGAAAACCACCAACAACCTTAAGGCCGCGATAGTCCTATCCTTACTGCTGCCACCTTTTTTGAAAACTCTAGTACAGGCCGTGTCATTACCCTCACGGTCGCTACCTTTTTGAAAATCCTAAAGCAAGCTGCGACTTCCTTGATCACGGACCTAGTCACAACATTTGAAAGTCACGGTTGTCCTTTTCATTGCCATAAAGGTAGCGGCCGTCACTGTTATCTCTTTTTGGATAGCTGGCAGCATCCTAGAGGGGGTCTGTGTTGTCCATTTTGCCTATAAATAGGCGTCATTTTTTAGCAGAACAAAGAGAGAGAAATACCTAAAGGCCCAAACTCTGTTAAAATACTCCCCTATTCGATATTCTCCCATCCATCCTATACTTTTCGAGCCCCGTTTGTGTTCTTACTTGCCTCGAAAGAGTTCTTGCAGCACATATATTGGTTTGGAGGTATCGTTTTCTCACCACCGAAGGACCATTCGATGTGGAAATTCACACGAGGTAACCTTAGGATCCCATGACTCTTCTTAAACCTTCATCTTCTTTCCTCAAGGGTGTCATGGATAAGGTTTCTATCGTTTTATTGCTTGTTTATCGTTCATTTCAATGTAAATATTTACTTTCTCTAAGTTTTTCATTATTAGCAGTATATTCATACCCCTTTGTTTCGTATAGTTATTTACATTCTATTTCGATACTCATAAGCACACTGAATACACCAAATGCTTTCTGAGGTTCAGCAACATGACAGCCGTGACCTTTTTATGTCACGGTTGTATGTTTTATTAAACTCATAGTGACGGCTGTGCAGTTTCTATAAGAGCCGGTACATTTATGCCTCTTTATATTCATGGCCGCAATATCCTGTTGTTACGACTGTGAGATGGTTTTAAGGTTAGAAATGCAAAAACCTTCTTTAAAACTCTCTGTTATCTGTTTATTTCAAGTTTGTACATCATTTTATTATTATGTTTAGCATTTTCTTCTATCTGTATCTCTGTTTAGTTTCCTGTTGCGTAATGGATGGCAAATCTGGCGTAAACTAAATGAGTTGTCATCTCTATTCTATTTACCTCTGTATCTATATATTATGAGCTTATGAAAATATGACGGCCGCGTGCTTTGTCTTCTTTTCTTGTTACGGTTGTGACATTCTTTAGCTACGGCTACGAGGTTTTGTATGGCTAGTAACATGGAAAGTTGTTTTAAGCATTCTGTTATTCATATTTGACATCCTGTATATTCTGTTTAGAGTTATTGCTTGTATAGAGGATGAAGGATGGTGGATCTAGCATAAAACAAATAGGTTATGGTCTATATCTTGCATATCATATTTTTTTGAGTATGTTTTAAGCCTTGTGCAATGTATATACCCTTTCTGTATCCTTAAAAACCATTACAGCAACTTTTATTTGTTACAGCCGTGAGCTTTTTTTATTCCGTTCTTCGTGGTAATCATGTTTTTGTCACAGCCGCCTGTTTTGTAACTATTTTTGTCACAGCCGCAACATTTGTTGCTACGGCCATGAGTTTTGTACTTGACCAGTAGCTTAAATATGATGTTTAAGTCTCTTCTGATTGTTTTGTACAACCTATTTACAACATGTTAGGGATAGAAACATTGTTGCATCACCTTTAGACCTTTGTTTGTTCGTTTATCGCTTATTTGCATATTTTTCTCTTTGCTTCGCTCAAACAATGTGTGGCATGTTTAGAAATAATAATCAAGTTGCATGACACAAGGATAATAGTTAAGATTTTGTTTTATTGATTGCTTTTGTTTGAACACTTTTTAACCTTCTATTCTGTATATGTTACTTTCAAAAAGTTTACAACAAGGACCAATATTGACAAAGTAGAGGCCAACCTCACGGTTGGGCGAAAAGGGTGCCTAACGCCTTTCCTTTTCATACCTTTACCCATGAACCCTCTTTTTCACTGGTTACGTATTTTAAAAGACCCGCGGCCTTTTTTTTATTTTTCTTAATTTTTCTTAAAAATCAAGTGGCGACTCTATTTTTTTAAAAAGGATGCTCGGATATCTTGAATTTTCTCGTTTTAAAAAGAAAAGAACGTTTTTCTAAAAATAATAGATACCCGTTGCATCTCTCCAAACAAAACACCCACAATTAGAAGCTCTAAAAATTAACTCCTTTTATAGCTATTTGAAGTAAATGACCGTTGGTGGGTTGATGGAGGCAATTAATACTCTGAAATTATACCGTTGGAACCAGCGCGAGATTTGAAATTCATCGCAGGTATCGACTCAAAGTCCTTTTGTGTCGAAATAAAATATCTAGGGCTTGGTTCTTCAAGTAATTGTGTCAACTCGATTTCTCATTGGTGTTGACCTTATTTCTGCATTTACCTCACCCGCACAGTGGTGTCGACTTGTGAGACATTTGGTGTCGACTCATGCATTACTTTCATTTTTTAGGTGAGACTTTGGTGTCAACTCATATCTTTATTTGTATAGACCCATTTCGTTAAAATAGCTACTGAAATTTCGGTGTCGACTCAAAATAGTTGTGGTGTCGACTCATGAAATTATAGTCAGTCTCGAGACTTTTAGAGTCGACTTATCTTTATTCTGGTGTCGACTCAGAAAATCACAAACAGTCTTGGTTGATTTAGAGTGGACCCATCTTTATTTGGTATCAACCTAAAACTCTTGTTGTCGAAAGGAACCTTTATGTCGTCTCAAAAATCTTTGGTGTCGACTCTTTGGACTTAGAGTCAGGAAATGGCTAGTAGCCCTAGTATCGACCCATTTCTCTTTGGTGTCAATTTATTTTATTTTCAGAAGGGTGTCTAGGTGTCGACTCATGTGATTTTGGTATCAACTCGTAAAACCCAAAGTCCAAAACCCAAAACATCATTTTATGTCAACTCAAAACACTTTGGTGTCGATCTAAAATGAATCTCGCAAAAAGACTGAGGTGTCAACCCATTCTACATTGGTGTCGACTCAAAGTGGATCCTGGTTCAATACTGGAGGTGTTGACCCAAAATTGTTTGGTGTTGACTCATTTGAATTCTTGAAATATCTTAAGCAAAGTAATTAAAGTATCGATCCTAAATTTCATTTGTGTCGACACACTTGAGAATTTTAAGCCTGCTTTGCCTTAAGATGTCGACTCAATCATCAATTGGTATCGATACAAAACATTCTTTTCAAGAACACTGAGTGTCAATCCATTTGATGCAAAGTGTCAACACAAATGGTATAAGGTGTTCACTCATTTGTCATTAAGTGTCAACACTTACCTTTTTAGAAATAATTACATATAATCTTTTTAAATCAATTTAATTAAGAAAATAAATTATAAAAATCATTAAAATCTAATTAAAAAGTCCTTAGGCTAACAAAATTAAAATATTGATATTTTTATTTAATTAGTTTCTTTAAAAAAAATTAAGACCTTATGCTTAACTTATTTGAAATGTCGGATTATAAAATTTACCTGTAAGGTTTGACATGATCAAAACATATAAGCTTCCTTAAAGGGATATCATCAATCCTGATCACGGGCCTTAGATTCTGTCAATAATTAATATCCACTATATAATTAACAATGTTATCTAACTCACTGGGATTATAGACCTGTAAAAGATCGCACCTTTTAATGAATCAAAATAACAAACATTAAATATACATGTTTAATAATTATTTCAGGATTTAGAGCATAAGGACTCATAATAACCATGGAGTGTGAGTTAATTTATATAATCAGTACAAAACTAATTACCCAACGCAGTCCTGTTCAAAACACACAAAGTGTTCTACACAATGAATTGGAACAATTATCAAAACAATCAACATTTTTCATAATCAAGCCAGATCTACTAAAATACTGTACTACAGTCCTACCGATGGTGTGTTCAATTTCATCTAATACTATGAATAAAAAACTTATATTCTACAAGAATCAATAATCTGATTTTTTCTGTGTAAGCCAAACACTACACATCATATTAAATACTATATAGAATAAAATACACTCATGCATAATATTAGATAAATAATAAGATGTATACATTTGCTCATTAAGATTCTCATTAAATTAAAAAATTAATTTTATTAATAAATAAAATTAAATACAAAAAATTCAAAACTAGTTCTTAGTATACAACCCTAACACCATTGTGACACAATCTGGTCTTAAAACCTTACCTAATTTTATTTTCTTCATTATAGTTTTTACTTCAAACTTTCATATTCTGCGATAGAACTTATATTCTTTAGCGTCATTCGAGTTATCATATTCCACTTCTCTATATCTTTCTACATATTTTTTGTTTAATAATTTTTCAAAATATGTTTTCTTTCTTTAATCTCTTCATCCTTCGTCAACACCCTTCGATCCTCACTTTTTATACATTTAACGCGAGTAATGTCCTTTCCCTCCATTTTGCAAGTTTATAGATGTTCTTTTCTCCCTCCTTACTATTTAATTTAATATAAAAATTATCAGAAGATTTTAGTTTAACATCTCTGACCGCTTGTTTATAAATCTTAAAATCATCCCGATTTTAATTTTTTTTATCACCTTTTATGACATTCCTTTATTTTTACTATAGTTTGGATCACATCATTTCACCATTAGATTTTTTTTAGTTATAGGGAACCTCTCCCTCGACTCTCCAAGAGCATCTTTTGATATTCTTTCAATATATTTTTCCATTTCACTCTACATAATATTAGTGTCTTATTCTAAATTTCGCCTTATTTTTTAATACATTTTGTCCTTAAAAATTTCTAATTACTTAGCTTTAAGATTCTACCATCTTGTTCATAAAATTTTAATATCTCTTAGCGTTTTATGTTATTCCTTAATATGAATATCTAGTACCATAAGTCTATGTTGTGATATTAAGCTATCCTAAAGAATGACCTTGCAATATTTATTAGACCGTCTACATTTCTAATAAGAAAATAATCCATTTGACTTTTATGAGACTCTTTTTTAAATGTTATTAAGTATTCTTCTCTCTATTTAAACAAAGCATTGATCAATATACGATCAAATGCAAACGCAAAATATAGAATTCCCACTCTTGTCTCATTTCGATCTCCAAAACTAAATTCTCAATGAATTTTCTCATATTTTTGTCTTTTGTTTTCTACGTGCCCATTGAAATCTTCACCTATAACTATTTTCTCTCCTACTAGCATTTCTTCGATCATTTGGTTCATTCAATCTCAAAATTGTCCTTTTATATGATCATTCAATCTTACCTGAGGTGCATAAGCACTAATCCCATAACTATATTTTCTCAAATACAAGTTTAATTAAAATTATTCTATCTCTATTTTGTTCGACTGTTACTACATTAAATCGAAAGTGTTTAAATAATATTATTCCTATAACATTTTTATGTCTCTTTTTTCTAGTGTAATCAATTTTATACCCTGTATTATTTTTATTTTTTTTATTTCTTTCCTATCCATTTAGTCTCTTGTAAGCACCTTATACTAATTTACTTTCTAATCATAGTATTAACTAATTCTATTATTTTCCACGCTTAACTTTCTATATTCTAAGTTGCTAATCTAAACTTATAATATGGGGCTAATTTTGTTATTCGCGTTCATTCAGGAAAGTGCAAGAACCTTTGCTCATTTTTTACCGCATTTGAGCGCCAATGCAACACCTCTAGCTCATTTTTTAAAATGCCTATAGGCAAACGCAGTGCATCACTCAAGGAATACGCCTTTGCCATGTAAATTATTTGAATGTATGCTCATAGAAGTTTGACGGGTTTTTTGACGTGCTGAATATCAATTTCCTAACGCACAACGTTCTCCTTTTTTCGGACTTGGGACCAGCCGCATAAGAAATGTAATTTTAAGCACTACACAAGTAGTGTTGTCTAACCAATAAATCATAATTAGTTGTCCTTAATTTTTTTATGATAATGAATTTAAGGTCAAGCTTTTATGAAATTAATTATTCATAAATTTTAAAAATAGAGTTAATAGATTTTCTCTTTTTTCAAGTTCTACTAACCATAAATTAGAACATAATTTTTTTTTCCTTGAGATGGACAGGTCATGAATCATAATTATTTTCTTGGACTATAATGGAGCTCTCTTTCCTTCCGTCAATATTTACAATTTACAATAATACATTCAATTAATGCCCTCGACCCACCACCCTTTTGGAGAATAAATGATCCAACAATTACCATCATTTGTATGCTATTCAATGCCACCAATTGACAATAAAAACAAGAAAGACTAGTTCACCTTACCTAACTACTAATGTTATAATAATATTATAATGATCATATTTTAATAAATATATATTTAAGTACTACATAATATGATATTTTATATGTGGTGCTTAAAAATAAATAATAAATCTATAAAATGGTATAAGCACCATACATAAAATGTCACTAGTGGCGATTCCAATAAAGGACTAAAGGGAGTACGTGTCATCCTGAAATTTTGATATACCCTCTTTATCTATAAATAATAAAAATATTTTAAAATATACCCTTAAAAATTTAGATAGTGCCCCTTCTCAAATTTCGTATTTTTCACTCTATCTATTAAAAGAAGGGGATTTCAGCCAAACGTTTAAAAAAAATAAATTTTAACGCGCAAGATTCATAAATAAAAATTTTAACACTAAAAGTCCAACTGCGTAATTTTTTTTAAAAATACCCAACAAACAGATAAATTTATCTACACATATTAACACAGATAATGCAAACAAATAAATTTATTTATATTCTTTATACGTGCTTTCAATAAGACAGATAAATTTATTTGTGTTATTTATACGTGCTTCCAATAAAAGACAGATAAATTTATCTGTATTCTTTATATATATTTTAAAAAGTAACAGATAAATTTATATGTGTTCTGTATGCGTACTTCCAATAAGACATATAAATTTTGCTGTTCAGTTATAACACTTTACACGTGTTTTCAATAAGACGGATAAATTTATCTGTATTATATATATATATATTGAAAGGTATAGATAAATTTATTTATATTATTTATTTATGTAATTACAATAAGGCAGATAAATTTATTTATATAAAGGGTATTTTTATCCCCAAAAATCAAACACCCATCAACAGAGGATCTTGCGCGTTAAAACTTTTATGAGGGTGGATCTTGTTTGTTAAAGAATATTATGCTGAATAAAAAATAGTAAACGACTTATAAATTAGACTGTTCACTAATTTTTCGTTAAAAATAAGGATGTTTCTGAACACACCCTTAATAAATATCTAGTGCCACAATTTACTGTATTCGTTAAAAGACGTAACTTATTTTTTAAAGTAAGCTTGTAAATGCACATATTTTTCTTTACAGTATACCATTAGATGTATTGAACACTTGTATAAAATGGATAAATACTTGTGTCACTGTGCATATTAAGTCAAAGAGCGGCATTATGTCACAAAAAACAAATAGCAAAGCACATGAGAAAAAAAAAGGGAGAGTTTAAAGTTAGGAGTTAAGACTTTGGAAAATATATACCAAAGAGGCGAGGCGAAAAGTACTTGGGGATGCTTAGACAAAAACGAAAAGCAATGGGTGAACCAGTCGTTGCAATGATAAATGATTTTCTTAAAATTATTTTAAATAGATGTGAATAAGTAGTTTTAAAGAATCACAGCTAGAAATATTTTATTCTAAAAAATGATATTTTTTCACAAAAATTATCTTTAAATTGTTTTGTCTTTACTCTCAACTGAAAGGTAAAAAAATGTTTGATTAAAACGTGATTTTAACCTGTTGGTATAGATACAGAAGTCCTCATTTGATTGTCAATTTTTCTAAAACGCAAAATAAAAGTCTGAAAACTAATTTTAGATAGCGAGGGAAATAAGACTAAGATTGAAAAAAATTAATGCTCCTCCTAAGTTAAATTCTTGGATTCACCACCAGATGTCACATCATATAGTACTTAAATGTTATCACTAAATATTATTACCACAACATTACTCATATCGCTAAAGCAAGAAATAATATAATCTGGAGCAAAATTAGAAGCAAAGTATTATACCAACAAATTAATCTAACAAATAAATAACAAAATAATTGGATTATATATGTTTTTTGTTTGCCAATTAATTCAATTTATTATAAAACATTGGATTGAACGAACATTGATTAGAAGGATATATTATCCAAACCTATACAATTTTACTTATCTGTACCCTTTCAATTTAATTTGAAAATTGAGCGAGCTTTCTGAGAAGGGCAATTGCAGTAAGAAGCACAGTTTTCCTACATTGGCAATTTGGCATTTATTATAATAAAATTAATCAAACAAGTAACAGCTCCTTGGAGTCTTTTGGCACAATTATTTTTAGAAAAACTATTTCCAAGGTGATTTTAAAACTCCTTGTCAAAATATTTGTGAGATCCTTATCCGTTTTAATTTTTTTGGTATTTTTCGTCGTGTTGTTTATTATTTTTACGAGAGCATGTTTATATGTATTTTATACATGTTCAGACTTAGAAATTCATATTGCATTTGATCCCGAGATTGTTGGGCATTATGGTGCGAAGTCAAAAAAAATATATAATTTTGGGGGCGGGGCCTATAAATCTCTAACCCTTAGATATTTTTATTAGATATTTTGTTAGATATTTCTTTTCTCAACCAAAACCTCTGCCTTCTCTCTGGTTTTTCTTAGGCCTGAGCTTGGGTTATTGGCGTTTTGATAGCGGATTCTTGTTGTTCGTGCCGAAGGTTTCGCATTCATCCGGAATAAATCTCATTTTGTAGAGGTTCATTTTTCGAGGCGTTGAGTCTTCAACTCAATTAGGTAAGATCCTAGACTCTCATATTTTAAAGGGATGCTATGTGGAATTGTATGAGTTTTTACCGTTTAAAAATGCATGAAAAGTCGTTTTATGTTTGTAAAAGTTGGTTTATGTTCTGAAATCATGATTGATTGTTTTTGATTGGACGAAAAGGTTTGGAAAAGGTGTTTTATGGTTTCTTTTAAAGTTGAGGACTTGTATGTTCGTGGGTTTCGAAAAAAAGGGAGTTTGGTTGGTATGATTTGGGTTGGATCATGAAAAAAGTGGAAGTTTTTCCGTCGTGCTAGAATTTTTTCGAAGTTCAGTCAACAGAACTAGAGAGTTCAGTTGACTGAATGGACAGTGTGTGCCCGCAATCGACTGAAGTTAGTGGTTCAATTAACTGACCCAAGACATTAGAAAATTCAAGAAATTCCAGTAGCTTTTCAGTCGACTGAATGAGGTGTTTTAGTCGACTGAACTCCTGTGTGGCGTGTTTTCTATCTTTCTTTGTCATGTTGGACGTGTTTGGGTCCGTTGTTTTCAAAAGGGTGTGTTTTGGAAAAAAAGGCATTTTTGTGGAAAAGTTTGTGAAAAACTGAATTTATTTTTGGAGGTTTGGAGCTAACCATTGAGGTTGAGTTTCGTGTTATTACTTGTTGGTCTCCAGGGTTGGTGGATAATGTTGTTATGTGAAATGTGGTATTCATACACGGTTTTATGCATTAAAACTCTTGTTTTAAACATGCATATGAGGGACAAAAAAGTGGTCCTAAAAATACATATGGTGGGACATAAAAGTAGTCCGGTAAACGTTAACTTTGTTTAACGATAGACGAAAAAGTGGTTTGGTAAATGTTAACTCTGGTTAATAATGCATGTGTGTGTGGGAATCTAAGGGACAAAAAAGTGGTCATGACGATACATCTGGGTGGGGGTATCTGAGGGAAGGAAAATTGGTCATGACGATACATCTGGGTGGGGGTATCTGAGGGATGGAAAATTGGTCCTGAACTAGCATGTGTTGCATGTGTTGCACATGTTGCATGTGTTGTGTGTGTTGGAGGTAAAACTGTCAAGATCATTATTTTTGCAAACGATTTTTAGTAGAAATTAACTAGACGGGCAAACGCCGAAACGGACTTCACATCAAACTTTTGACGTTGAACGATCAAAATAAAACTTGTGCAACCAAAGTTAATTTAAAAGAATACATTTTATCAGTCAATTCTTCAATTACGGTTTGATTCTGAGTTGAAATTTATGTCAGATCTTCTACTGTATTCTCTTACGCGATTCTCGAACGTAGTATGGGTTATGGACTATCGAGAACTCGTACCGGCAGAACCCAGATATATTTAATCTTGAAAGACAAGTTATGATATGATATGAAATTGGTTTAGCCTACTCGCATATATATAGGGTTACAGTAGGGATCTGGCGAGTAATTACAAGTAATATTTTTAGTGAAACACAGACACCTACGAGCGATTTCTACAATTATGGAAAGACAACAGCAGTTTTTGTAATTTTCATAAAACACTGAATTACAGTTCCCACCACTAAAGAACTATAATTGCACTCTGACCCATAATCTCAAGATTTTCTTGCATTGAGCTCTTGTTATTAATGCTTACCATTTCTTCCCACGTTAAGATTCCTGATACCCGTCAATTAAATTTAATTACTGACAATTTAATTTAATCGACATCTTAATATTTCTTAAGTCCTTTCGCTTTGCTTATTTAACCACCGAATAATCAAATCCACCTGCAGGGTTTGGCTCGGTCAAAATTTATAAGCTTTCTTAATGGGGTATTGTTAATCCCGATTTTTCGGGATATAGATTCTGTCAAAAATTAATATTTTTCATATAAATAATACCGCTATTCAACTCACCGAAAATATTGACTCATATAAGATCGCACCCTCTAATGAATCAAAACAGTGAATATTAAATATACGCAAATTAATAATTATTTCAGGATTAATAAGATAAGTACTATTCATAATAACATTGGAGTATGAATTAATTTATACAGTCAGTATAAAATTAAATACCCAAAATGTTCCGTTCAATACACACAAAGTGTACTAGTACAGAGAATGTCATGTACAATACACATAAAGTGTACTAGTACAGAGAGTCGAAATAATAGACGACGCTCTTATCTATTTTTCGTAACCAAGAGAGGTCTACTAAAATTCTGTGCTACAGTTGTACCAATAGTATGTCTATTTTCATCTAAATTGTGAACATAAAACTTATATTATGCAAGAACTTAAAATCTGATCTTCTGTGTGTAAGTCGTACTCTACACACCAGATTAAATATTATACAGAATATCGGGCATTCCTGTATAACAAATAAATGATACACATACATTGTTTATAAAGATTCTTATAAATTAAAAAATTAATTTTATTAAAAAATAAAATTAAATACTAAAAACATAATTTTCAATATACCAACCTTAACAATCCCTCACTTATACTCAAAATTATGCTGCCAAACATCTAACTCACATGCCCTCTACATGACTATGAAAAGTTTTAGCTGGTAAGCTCTTTGTAAAAGAATCTGTAAGGTTATCTGTTGATGCAAGCTCTATATCTGACTGAAAATCTAAATTTGTGTACCCCAAAAGTGCTAGACTGTCTGCTTGGTAAATCAACATATAATCCTTAGTCCTTTTTCAGGTACTTGATTATATTCTTTATCGTAGTCCAATACTCTTATCCTAGATTATACTAATATCTGCTAACCATGCCAACGGCAAAGTAGATGTCGGGTCTAATGCAAAGCATAGCATACATGAGGCATCCTACTGCTAAAGCATAAGGAACCGCCTTCAATTTCTCTATATTATCAGGTGTCTTAGGACATTGATCCTTGGATGGAGTGATTCCATCTCTGAAAATGAGAAATAATTTCTTGGAATCCTGCATTCTAAATTAGCAAGAATATTATCGATATATTTTGGTTGTGATAAGCCCGATATTCTTTATTTTTGATCTCGCACAAGCTTGATCCCAAAGATGTGACTGACTTCTCCTAAATCCTTCATATCAAACTGCCCAGATAACCATACTTTAACCGTAGATAATGCCCCACATCGTTTCCGATGAGCAAGATATTGTCTACATAAAGTACTAGGAAGATCACCACACTTCTGTCGCACTTCTTATACACACAGGACTCATCCATACTTTGATCAAAATCATAAGACTTTATAGCTTGATCAAACCGAGCGTTCCAAGACCTTGATATCTGCTTAAATCCATAAATTGATCTCTTAAGCTTGCACAACATGTGCTTCTGGCCATTTGCAATGAATCAGTGTGGCTGTATTATATAGATACACTTGTCAAGACTTCCATTAAGAAAAGCTGTCTTGACATCCACTTGCCAAATTTCGTAATCAAAATGTGCGGGAATGAATAAGAGAATTCGGATAGACTTAAGCATGACTACTGGCGAAAAGCTTTTCTCATAGTCGATCCCGTCTCTTTGAGTGAACTCTTTAGCAACAAGCCTAGTTTTGAAGGTTTCAACATTCCTGTCTGCTCCTCTCTATCTCTTATAGATCCACTTGCATCAAATGGATTTTATCCCTTCGGGTAGTTCTACAAGTTTTCAGATCTGATTAGAATACATAGATTTTATCTCTAGATTCACAACCTTTTGGCAAAGATTTACATCTTTGTCTTAAAGTACTTCATTGCAGTTATAGGGCTCGGTATCTAGTGCTATCAGGATCCTGTCAGAAGACTCTCCTAATAACATATACTGGTCAGGTTGATGAACAACCCTCCCACTACGACGAAACACTATTTGTATCTGTGTACTAGCAGTAACACGCTGTATAGAATCAGAATCATGTGCATCAGCATGCTGTTCTTGATTTGCACCTATCCCGATAATCCTTCCACTACGACGAGGTAATGGAATATCAATGATTTGTGATTTCTCTTCCGTTCTACTAGTATTTTCTCGTAGTTCTTCCAGAATAATTTTGCTATTGGGTTTGTGATCCATTGTTGGCCTAACAATGCTCTAATAACCAACTTTGATAATAACAAACCTAAGTATCTAATTGTGCACATTGAGAGCATTTACAAGAAATATACGCATAGCATAATTCAAGATACAAGATGGAAGCCATGATGCATAGTTTCAAACCAAATCCTTTGGCGACAAATTTTGGAACAAGAAGCAAGAGTTAAGATATTGAAGACTTAAGGAACAAATTTTAAATTTTATGATATTGAAGACTTGAAGAACAAATTTTAAATTTTATGTTTTAGGCTCTATGTACATTCACTAATCTTATAAATATATCTTTGAAGCTCATAAGAATTCTAAAAAGTCTTTAAAATATTTTTCCAAATCAAAAAGTGATCAAAATATTTTGGAGAGATAAAAATCTAGATTTTTTATGATCCAGTCGACTGAGGCTTTCTATCCAGGTGACAGATTAAACTGGCAAAAATTAATTTTCAGATCTAAAGCAGTTCAATCGACTGACCCTTGCGGTCCAGTCAACTGAAGTCTGGTCCAATCGACTGAACTAGCTCCTCTAGTCGACCGAACAAGCTTAAATTTGAATTTTTGCTGAAAACGGCTAGTTTGAATTTACTTTATTTAGCCCAACGGCTAGTCTGATTTTGAGACCTATAAATAGAGCCTTTGAGCTCTTGTTTTATTCACTAAAAGCCTTTCAAACATTTTCTCATATACAATCTCTTTATGCTTCAAATTCTTGAGTTTTTCATTCATATTTTTTAGAGAAAATTATTAGATTTTTTGTTGAGCTTCATTGTTATATTTCTTGAGAAGTGAGTTTAGTGCTTTCATTATTCGTACTTATATGCTCATTAAAGAAGCATTCATTTGTACTTCTTCTTCTTATCATCTGTTGTATTTGAGAAATACGTTTTTCAAAATAGGCTAATTCGCCAACAAGGATTGGGTTGCTTGAGAATGGTACATTCTCAAGAGAGGCTACTCCGCCTAGACTAAGGAGAGAGGCTCCTTTGCCTATTGAAGGAGATGTAGTAAAAAATTCTCATAGCAGTTGGCTTGAGGCAAGGACGTAGGCCGTAGTGCTGAACCTTATAAAAATCGTTGTGTTCATCTTCTAGCTTGCTCATTTCTTTTGTTTTACTTTATTATATTTTTGCCTGTCACTGCTTCACACACACTTGCACTTGAATAATTTAGTTCTCGCATCTTTTAATTTCTTAAAGCTAGAAAAGTTTTGAATCATTTCATTTTACTTTGTAAGAAATATTGTCAAGTTAAAATTTTTTGTATATTATTCTAGAAGTCATATTTGAAAAGTATTAATCTTAAAAGTTATACTTATATCGTTAAAACAAGACAAGTATTAGTTAATAAGAAAGTTTAAATATTGTGAATTAAAATTGAAGTACTTTGCATTATTATCTTCAATCAAAAAGGGATTTAAGTTAGCATTTTCATTTGTACTTACATCGTTTGGAAACATATTATTTTAAGTCATTTCAAATATACTTGTACTTTAGTTTTTCAACAAGAAGACATACCTAAAAATATATTTGTGAATGAATACTTACAAGTGAACTAAAATGTATACTTAGATTTTATACTTAAATATTTTTTAAAAAAATTCAATTCACCCTCCCTCTTGGGATTACACACTTACTATCAATTGATATCACAACCTAGCACATTATTCTTAATAAGTTTTTGTGAAAATGATCTATGGTAGGTGTTGGTATATCTCCGTTTGGAGAGGGTCAGTCCTCCACAAGGCTTCCAACTTTTTCTAGTGTTAACTACACCTTTTGGAAGAAAAAAATGAGAATTTTCATTCAAACCATGGATTGGAGGACTTAGAGAGTAATCGTGCAAGGTAACTTTACTCCTGCCAAAACTGTAGATGATAAAGAGATTCCTAAATTAGAAAAAAATGAATAAAAATGATATGAAGCAATTACAAATAAACTCTAGTGCTATGAATGCATTATATTATTCTTTTGATGCTAATGAATATAATCGAATAAAACCCGTGCAACCAAACTTAATTTAGAAGAATACCTTTTATCGGTCGATTCTTCAACTATGGTTTGATTCTGAGTTAAAGCTCCTGTCAGATCTTCTACTGTATTCTCTTACGCGATTCTCGAACGTAGTGTGGGCTACAGACTATCGAGAACTCGTACCGGCAGAACCCAGATATATTTAGTCTTGAAAGACAAGTTATGATATGATATGAAACTGGTTCAGCCTACCAGCATATATATAGGGCTATAGTAGGGACCTGGGGAGTAATTATGAATAAAACTTCCAATAGAACACAGACACATGAGTGATTTCTATAATTTTTATAAAATACTGAATTACAGTTCACACCACTAAAGAACTATAATTGCACTCTAACCCATAATCTTAAGACCTTCTTGCAATGAGCTTTTATTATTAAACGCATGCCATTTCTCCCCACGTTAAGATTCTTGATACCCGCCTATTAAATTTAATTACTACCAATTTAATTTAATCAGTATCATAATATTCTTTAAGTTCTTCTACTTAACTTATTTGATCATCGGATAATTAAATTCACTTGCAGGTTTTGACCCGGTCAAAACTTATAAGCTTCCTTAAGGGGGTATCGTCAATCCTAATCTTTCGGGACATAGATTCTGTCAATAATTAATATTTGTCATATAAATAATACTACTATCCAACTCACCAGAAATATAGACCCATATAATATCGCACCCTCTAATGAATTAAAACAATGAATATTAAATATACGCAAATTAATAATTACTTCAGGATTAAGAGGATAAGCACTATTCATAATAATCTTGGGGTATAAATTAATTTATATAGTCAGTATAAAATTAATTATCCTAAATATCCCATTCAATACACACAAAGTGTACTAGTACGGAGAATGTCCCTTTTAATACACACAAAGTGTACTAGTACAGAGAGTCGAAATAATAGACGACGCTATTATCTATTCCCCGTAACTAAGACAAGTCTACTAAAACTCTGTACTACAGTCATACCGATGATATGTCCATTTTCATCTAAATTGTGAACATAAAACTTATATTCTGTAAGAATCTAAAATCTGATCTTCTGTATGCAAGCCGTACTCTACACACCAGATTAGATACTATACCGAATATCGAATATCCATGCATAACAAAGAAATGATATACATACATTGCTCAAAAAGATTCTCATAAAATAAAAAATTAATTTTATTAAAAAATAAAATTAAATACTAAAAATATAATTTTTAGTATACTAACCCTAACAGTGTGTGTTGAGCGGGTTGCAGGTGTTGCGTGTGCTGCGTGGGTTGTATGTGCTGCATATGTTTCTTTTTCTCAAATTGTTTTCGAGGCTCGTGTGAGTCGAAAAGTCATATATCTTTTCGCATTTCATTTTGATCATGTAAAACTCTTTTGAGGCTCGGAGGAGTCGTAACATACATATTACTCTGCTAGCATGTTTAACTTTTATTTCATGTTTATCTAGTTTCTGCTGAGTTTTGGCTCATGGTGTTGTATTTGAAATATTTTTCAGTTGCATATGAGCACGCAGGTTGATCCGGAGGAGCCGGTTGGGGCAGAAGACCTGTAGTCTTCTTTTTGTTTCTTTTAGACCATGTTTTTGTTTTAATTATTATTTTTTTGTCTTAGTTCATCTATTTATGATTTTTACCGTATTCATATTTTTTCTTTTAAATTTAGAACCTTATCTATGTTGTTAGTTATTATTTTATTTAGTCTATTATCAATGAAAAATATGATTCCCGTTTTCGTTGACAGAAAATAATATTTTTGTGTTTCAATCAATCACATCCACAAAAAGCATAAGCAATAAGAAGTAAACTCGACACGCAAATTTATGCGTGAAAAAATTCAAGACAAGTAAAAAAGCTCGGGACTTACTAAGTCTAGGAATTAAGCACTATAACCAATCGAACAATCAAAATATAATTTACAGACTCCAGTCGAATCATCAACCTAGTAATCATAAGTTTATATGCTGAATCCCCATGCACCATTCTGCTCTTGATTCCTATTGCAACAGATTCTTAAAGCAGCTTCTCCAACAGAATCCTCCGTTAGAACTTAGACACCGTCTAAAATTTATCACTAACAATTTTTGAACTTTAGAGACACAAAAAGCAATTCTAAATATGAATTGGTGCTCCGAACATTGAAGTGTCAAAGTGTTTTCGTGCCTACCTAATGACCTTTTTATAGGTCACCAAAACACCAGACTGAAAGAGTTTCAACCCTAATGAAACTGCCTAGGTCCGCTTGAGCAAGCCTTGTTGGCCGCTCGAGCGGTCATGTGGCATAATACTCCTGTCGAACTCTGCGTTGTTTTCTTATACTCTTGTCTTGTGCGCTTGTACCACGAACTCTGACTTTGACACTTGATCAGATCAGTCTTAGATAGAGTTAGATAAATACAAAGATAAAATTCTTTCTTAACAAATTTATCCTAATCAAAACTCTCAACTCAACTCAAACTCTATTTGAACTAATCCTAACCAATTAAGAGTTATAAACAAGTAAAAATACCTTAAATTGCCATAAAATTAATTTAAAAGAATTTAATATAAAATTAAATTCTTTACAATCTCCCCCTTGACAATTCCTAGTGAACACAATCACATCCTATCATAACGCACAAACTTTCAAAGAGTTCTTTAACAAAAAACTTCTTCTTTTAATCCTTCAAAGAAAGAGAAAACAAACAAGCAAACCAAAACTAAAAGATTAAATAGAAGATTAAATAGAAGTATAAGACCATATTATGCCACATGTCCAAAAAGAACATAGTCATAATCATGAATGTATCATCAACAAAACAGACCATCCAAAAAACACTGTATTACATAAATGTACCAGCATCAACCATCCATACACAACCAAAATGTTCCACCTGCCAAATGTATCATATACAGCCAAAAATGTATACCAAAAATACTATACCCCAAAAATCTACCATGATATGTTCTCCCCCTTTGTGAGCACCTCAAATTGTCTAGGAAGAGCCGCCACCTCCAGCAAAATGTCCCTGAGTCAAAGCCTCTAGCTGATTGAACCAGTCGAAGACTGTACGCATATCCGCCTCATGTGTAGCAAGCAACCCATCCAGCTTAGCTTTAAGGGAGGAGAGCCAGGCTGTGAGGGAGGACTATGACTCCTCCTCCTCAGGTGCAGGCGGTGTGGAGGCGCTGGGAATGTCATCGGTATCATCGTCCTTCTCCTCAGAGGCAGCCAGAGTCTCAAGGGTAGAGATATGAGCAGCACTTTGTGAAAAAATGCGTTTGCTTATAGATTTAGTGATCTTCTCTATGGTGAGGTTAGGTGGGAGATGAAAATCGGACAAAGACCGAATGAAGTTTAACAAAAATACACCATATGGTAAAGCAACAGTCTTGTTGCCATGGGCAACTTTGAGCATGGACTAAAGAAAGATGTGGGAAATGCCAACCTTCATACCTTGACTAATGGCAAAGAGTTCATACCCTCTCTCTTGATTGATGTGAGATAAATGATCACGGGGATTTATATTGGCACTTACAATGATATTTAGCAAACGGTTGGCAGGGGTCAACTCATTTTGATATAAATAGCAACTTAACCATACTCGAGGTTTACCACACAAAATTGTGGCAATCTCATCATAAGACCAACAAGGATTGTTAAGAATGGGTGGGTAGTCTATAGTACAGAAGATGTCGTAGCCCATATAGGTGGAAAGAGTGGTCGATTCCATAGTAATGTGCATGCATGTTGGAGTAGAACCTATACCAACGAGTTTCAAAGTCATGCATGTTGGAGTAGAACTCTCTAACGAGATCTACCATGACCTCCCCTTCAATGTGGAGGTATTGTGTCCATCATAGGGTCTCAAACATGTGGGGGATCTGTAAGTGGGCAAAATCTAAAAGCATAACATTCTTCTCTAACTTAAGAAGGGGTTTGGAGAAGAGGTTATACCTTTCTTCCCCTTCTAGTGAGAGGAACCTGGAGCGATCAAAGAAAGCGGGGGATCGACCAGCAGTCTTTAGTGTAGGGCAGCATGATCCTGCATAAAAACCAATCAAACCAAGGTATAATTCAAAACGAGTCATACTTATTCAAGACCAAAAATATGTATGCAATTATGAACAAGATGACTAATATGAAGTCTCTATAAAGGATCACACACTTAAAACATACTTAGCAATATCCAATGCTTAAGAATCACAAGCTCGTTAAATTTAAAGTGTAATGGAGATAAGGAAAGAACCCAAATAGAGTTGACAAGGATGGGGAAACCACACAAGCAATCCTAAGAGAGGCAAGTCACAAATTTGTCACCAAGACTCAAAACATACATGACCTAACCAATGTGAACACAATGAATAATAGCAAATAGTATAAAAGGTGAACATAGATGTCCCTAATAGCGGGTACACTGAAGCTCAACCAAGCAATTCCCAGAGGCATATCACAAATTGTTCGCGAAGGATCAAAATATGCACAAAGAACCAATCATCATATACAATGTGAGCAATGACAATGAAATTAGGCACAAAGAGCATGATGGTTATAACGAGGCACTATAGCAAGCAATCCAAACTTATGTATACACATTGGATCATTGAATCAAACAACACATTAGGTTTGAAGAATGGCCACCCCATCCCCGAAACGTAAACCCTAATTTTGGAGAGAGCACTCAATACCCAAACCTAGGGTCGATTTAATCTAAATAGGGAGAAGAATGACATATTTGAGAATGAAATCAATGAATATGATGCTTAATACATGTCATACATACATTAATCAACAAAAAGAAACCCTAAATGTGCCAAAAAATGACCCAAATAGAAACCCTAGGGGAATGCAAAATGCTCAAATCAAAAACCCTACTCGATGAACCATAGCAATCAAGGAAGGATTGAATCATACATTTGATAGAGAGAGTGATTGAAATCTTTAGTGGCCACAAATAGATTCAAGAAGGTGGTAGAAGAGAAAGGCGCCGAGAGTTATAGAGAGAATTTGAAAAAGAGTAGAAACAAAAACTTCGGTGCTCTGTTTTAATGAGGTTTAGTCCACGACAGTCTGCTCGAGCACAGTAGAGGCCACTCAAGTGGTCAAGCTCCAGTAGCTTGGGGAGAGTATCTCGCTTGAGCACGAAGATGGTCGCTCGAGTGAAGGAGTGCCAGTGGATCTAGAGCAGAAGGCCGCTCGAGTGAGGGATAACCAGAGGCATGTTACACTAATTGTTGCTTGAGCGCCCAAAATGGACGCTCAAGCGAAGTACTTCCAGTGACAAATCAAATTGAGCAACCCAGAGATTTTCAAGGAAGCAATTGGAACAGACATTAAATCACAATTTTGTAGGAAAAAAAAACTACGAGTAAAACTAAAAAAAAAACTCAATTAAGAAAAATATAAACCCAAGAACCGTAGCACAAAGATTCAGCCAAATAAATGCAACCCATGTGTGAAACAAGTGAATAAAGAATTAAAAGAACTATCAAGTCAAAATTTCAGAAGACTTAATTATGTATCCTTGCAAGACTCATCCCCACAAACAATTTTCAAGTCTTATGTGTGATCAATAGGCGTTCAACACTCTTGAAGATTGTCATGAATCGCCACAATTTGAAGTCAAACCGAGTAAAGTCCCACCATATGTTTGTTGAAGAAGTACGGAAGCTCCCCCTCAAAAAGACTGTGTAGATAAAACATTAGTTTACGCTTTATTGGGCAACTGTCACACTAATATAAACGAGAAAATAATGTTAACATAGGTAGCCATTTCTTTAGGCATTAATGTACAGTAGCATAAGTAGCGGCTTTCACAGTAAAACAAACGAGAAAGCAAAGTTCGTATAGGTAGCTATTTTTCACAAGCATATCAAGCATAAACAGCGGCTTTCACACTATAACAAACAAAAAATAAGATTCGTATAGGTAACTATTTCTGTAAGCAGTGTATAGTATATACAGTTCTCAATGAGAAGAAAGCAATTGATAGATAGTCAGATGGGGGTTATTGTAGACATCAACATCAACAGAGAGAATCTACTTTAATGGTCAATCAAAAACGTATTTCTCAATAAAGTTCATGGATGTGTCATATGCATATTTAATCCCACATACAGTGAACATTTATTTGAGAATTTGTCTCGTAGGCTCCTAGAAAACTTACTCTACAATTTCTTTCTGACACAACCCTTAAGCCAATATTTTAACATGTTTCACATAGGATTAAGTCACATGACTTAATCAACAATACAGTTTTAAAGGTTAAAAACAAACAAAAAAATAAAAGCAACCCAGGTATTTTTTTTAAACTTCAGTTCAAAACGCCAATTCCAATTGACTTTCTAAGAAACTCAAATTACAGTGCTTTAAGAGATTTTGTAAACAAATCAGCAAGTTACCTTTCAGTGTCAATGTATTCAAATGTGATAATGTTCTCCTCAACTATCTGACGAATGAAATGATGTCTTATGCCTATATGCTTAGTCCCCGAGTGTTGAACAGGATTTTTAAAAATGTTTATAGAACTAGTATTATCACAGTTGATAATAAGAGACTCTTGGTTAAGACCATAATCAGAAAATATTTATTTCATCCATAGTAACTGAGTATAACAACTACCGGTAGCAACATATTCAGCCTCGGTTGTAGACAAAGATATAGCATTTTGTTTCTTACTATGCTAATACACCAAATTGTTACGATATAAAAGCAACCTAATGATGTTCTTTTTCTATCGTCTACACATTTAGCCCAATCAGCATGAAAAAACCCTACAATATTAGAGTTAGTATCTTTTGAAAACCAAATGCTAAACTCAAGAGTGAAATTCACATATCTGATAATTTTTTTAACAGTAATTAAATATGATTCCTTTGGATTTGACTGATATCGTGCACAAATACCAACACTAAATATAATATCAGGTCTACTGGTTGTAAGATATAGTAAATTGCCAATCATACTCCGAAACATGGTTTGGTCAACACTTTGACCTTTTTCATCTTTTGTCAATTTCACTGATGTACTCATAGGGGTTCGAACTGGTTTAGTATATTCCAACTTAAACCGTTTAACTAGGCCTTTTGCATATTTTGGCTGTGAGATAAAAATTTCGTCGTCGGACTATTTGATATGTAAGCCTAAAAAATAGTTTAATTCACTTACTATACTCATTTCAAATTCCTTATGCATATATTTTGAAAAAGAAACGACAAAAAATTCACATGTAGATCCAAATCATCAACATATGTTTGTGCAACTAGAATATCTCTTTTGTCCTTTTTAATGAATAGGGTCTTATCCACACTTTCTCTAATGAAATCATTGTTAACTAGGAAGGTGGTTAGTCTTTCATACCATGCTCGAGGGGTTTGTTTCAACCCGTATAAAGTTCTTTTAAGCTTATACATGATCAAGATGATGTGGATCTTCAAAGCCGTTAGGCTGTTCAACATAAGCCACTTCCTTCAACTGCCCGTTGAGGAATGTACTTTTCACATCCATCTGGTACAACTTGAAATTTAACAAACAAGCCATAACAAGTAGAATACGAATAAACTCTAATCTGGCTACTAGTGCAAAGGTCTCATCAAAATCTATCTCTTCTACTTGTGTGTAATCTTGTGCCACTAACCTAGCATTATTTCTTATCAAAATCTATCTCTTCTTCTTGTGTATAATCTTGTGCCACTAACCTAGCATTATTTCTTATGATTGTGCCATGTTCATCAGATTTATTTTTGAAAATTCATTTAGTACCAATAACATTCACATTTTCAGGTCTAGGTACTAATTCCCAAACATCATTCTTGATGAATTGTTCGAGTTCTTCATGCATAGCATTCATCCAACAATCGTCAGTTAGAACCTCTTTGACATTTTTTTGCTCTATAAAAGACACGTAACATAAATGACTTACCTGATTTACCTGATTCTGCATTTGTTGACGTGCCATCATGGGTTTTGTCACCTCTTAAATCACCTGGTCAATCGAATGACTTAGTTTGACCCGAGAAGAGGGTTCCAAAGTTACTGGTTCCACTAGTGTTGTGACAATGTCTATACTTGAGTCCACAATTTGTTTAGGTGAGCTGGGCTGATCTGATTCCTCAAGTATTTGTGATTCAGCAACGTTTGCTTCAGGCATCAATGTCTCTTCAGATTTTTTTTGTGTCATCAACAACTACATTAATTGATTCCATAACAGTAGAAGTACGCAAATTATAAACTCAATATGCTCTACTATTAATGGAATAGCCCAGAAATATCACGTCATAACTTTTGGAGTCAAATTTACCTAGTTGTTCACGGTCTTTTAAGATATAACATTTGCTCCCAAAAGTTCTAAAATATTTCACGTTGGGCTTTCAACCCTTCCACAACTCATATGCAGTCTGTTTGGTGCCCGACCGTAAATACACCCGATTTATCCCATAGCAAGTGGTGTTTACAGCCTCAGCCCAAAATTTGAGAGAAACGTTTATACCATGAAGCATGACTCTCGCCATCTCCTGTACCACTATTTTTCCGTTCTACTACACCATTTTGTTGTGGTGTTTTAGGAGTGGAGAACTCATGCTGGATCCCAAGTTCATCACAAAAATCAGAAAACTTAGAGTTCTTGAATTCTCTTCCATGATGTGATTTGATCTTTGTGACGTGCTTCTTTTCCTGTTCATTATTCAATTTTAGACACAGGGATTTAAAAACAGCAAAGATGCTAGATTTTTCTTTCAAAAAGTTTACCCAAATAAACCTAGAAAAGTCATCCACAACAAAAAAAAAAATATATTTCTTGCCACCAATACTCTCTGTTCTAGTAGGACGAATAAAATTCATATGAAGAAGCTAAAAAGGGTATTGAGTAGCAAGCTGATTTATTTTTTATGGGAGACTTTAATTTGTTCACCCAGTTGACATGGTCCACAAACAATTTTATATGCTTTTGTCATTTTAAAATACCGTTGACCAATTCAAGATTAGTTAGCCGGGATAAGTCCTTATAGTTAATGTGCCCAAATAGTGATGCCACAATTCAGCTTCATTAGGTTTGGCTGAATGACATGTTAGATCAATTTTAGGCAATATTTCATAGCAGTTATCAGATGTCCGAACACCATGAATACAAGTTTTTTTTCTTTATATTCAAAATCAAATATTTAGTTTTAGTAAAATGTACTTCATGGTGTGCATCACACATTTGACTAATGCTAAAAAGATTTTCTTTCAAACCATTTACGAGAAGGACATTATCCAATTTGGAAAACCCTAAAGAGCTATTTGATCATCTCCCAAAAATCTTAAAGGAGTTTTCATTCTCAAATGTGACAAGTCCTCCATTATATGGATCGACACACGAGAATAGGAACTTATCGCCTGACATATGTCAGGAACAACCACTGTCTAAGTACCACATGAAAGTGTTTCGAGCTTTTAAGGCTGTGTGAACTACATGACATTTCAAGTAAGACTTTCGAACCCAAACAGAATGAGTTTTTGAAAAAGGTTTGATTTGGGTACTGGGTTTTTGGCCAAAATAGGGTCTCTGCTAGTTGGTCCGCTCAAGTGCCCCACTATCAATGAGCTTTTTCGTGCAACTGTCTGATTTTGTTATGCACTTTTCTAGTTTTTCTTTCATGTTAATACAAAAATAGTGAATTCAATTTTCTGTAATAGAGTCGAATCTGTCCCACAATACCACAATAATGACAAATAGGATCAAATTTTTTAAAACCAGTTGATTGTGGCAAAGATTTTTGAAAAGATTTTTTCGAATTTTTTCTCTTGAATTGATTAGACTTTTTCAAAGTATTTTGACTCAAACTTGTAGGCATGGGGATTGCTTTAGCAAAATTGATTTTACCTAACGTCTTTGAGACATGAATTCTTAGCGTACCGTACTCCAGCTCAATCTGACGTCACTTTCTAAATACTTAAGATTTCTTTCGACTTAGGGACCCTGCATTCAATTTCTTGAGGGTTGTATTTTGCACTAAACAATTTAGATTCCAACTTTTTGATTTTCGCCTCAAACATGGATTTTAACTTTGTTGAGTTTTGAAATTTCAATTCTAATTCAAAAACTTTTGATTTGAGGAAATCACACGACTCAATGAGATCATTCTTCTATTTGTTAGAACTGACTAATTTCTCAGTCATTTTAGATTTAAAAATTCTCAATTGAGAAATAAGGGCTTGTGACTCGGTCAGTTATGATTTAAGGCCATCATTCTCTTTTTCAAGGGTTTTAATCTTCAGTGATAGTTTAGTGATAACTTTTGTCGTTTAGTAACTTTCTTTGTGGAGTTTATCATAAGCCCATTAAAGATTTTTCTCACTGCCATCTTTTGACTCTAAACCTGAATCTAGATTCTCTTTACCGGAATCACTGTGAGATGCCCGTGATTCTCAATCAGAAAATTCAGATTTAGATGATCTATTAGATGCAGTGAAAGCAACAAACTTACATTCTTCATTTTCAGGTTCAAATTCAATTTCATCACCACTTGACTCAACTTCATCATTCCATGTGACAGTGAAGACTTTTTCTTTCTTGTTCTTTTTATTTGGGTAATTCTGTAAAATGTGACTATACTCTTGACACTCAAAACACTGTATAGTCTGATTTTGAACCTTTGATTTTTTTTTTCTTTTCATACTTAATCGCATTCTTACTTTTATCATCAAACTTTTTGAATTTTGTCTTGAAGTTAGGTTTTTTATTCAAAACGATTTTTCTCAATTTTTTCACAATAAAATCCATAACTTTAGGATCAAATTTTGCCTCATCATCAGAAGAATCTAAGTCAACCTTCGAAGATTTTAAAATAACACCTTTTGATTTTTTAGATTGACGTAGAGTCGGCTCAAAAGTATAAAAGTTTCTAACCAACTGTTCCACTTTTAGAAGGTCAATATCCTTACTTTCTTCAATGGTAGTAACCTTTTATTGGAATCGTTCAGGCAATGATCGTAAGATTTTACGAACAATACGAGATTCGAAATTTTTTTCACCAAGTATGAAATTTACAATGTCACTTAACTTGATATAAAATTCAACCAATGTCTCATTATCTTTTATCTTTAGAGTTTCAAAATTTGTAGTGAGCCTTTGAAATTTTGAGATTTTAACTGTAGAGGTGCCATCATGTATCACTTCAAGTATATCCCATGCATATTTAGCAATTTCACATGTACAGATTCGTCTAAACTCTTCTGGTGTGACACCGCTAAAGATTGCATTGATAATCTTTCTATTCCAACCTGCTTCGTCTAAATTCATTTTCTTCCATTGTTCAGTTAGTTTTAAAATGGTCTCATCACCAGATTTTACAGTCAGAAGGGTATAGCCTATTATAACAAACATTCAAACTCTTTCATCAATAGATTTAAGAAAAAATGCCCTTATTTGTACTTTCCAATATGTGTAGTTTTCTCCATCTAATAGGGGTGGTCGTACGGTTAAGTTTCTTCTCTAGGAAGTTCCATGAATGCAATTGATTATGATCAAAAACTTTTATTTGAAAAACAAATTATACTCTTATGCCAATTGAAAAATATGATTTTCATTTTCATTTGATAGAAAATAATATTTTTGTGTTTCAATCAATCACATCTACAAAAAGCATAAGCAATAAGAACTAAACTCGACATGCAAATTTTTATGTGGAAAAACTCAAGATGGGTAAAAAATCACGGGATTTACCAAGTACAAGAATCAAGTACTATAATCAATCGAATAGTTACAATACAACTTACAGATTCCAGTCAAATCCTCAACCTAATAGTGCTAAGCTTGTATGCCAAATTCTTGTACATTGTTCTCCTATTGATTCCTACTACAACGAATTCTCGAAATAGCTTCTCTGGAAGAATCTTTCGTCGGAACTTAGAACACCATCTAAGATTTATTACGAACGATCTTCGAACTTGGGAGACACAAAAATCACTTCTGGATATGAATTGGAGCTCTGAATATTGAAGTGTCAAAAGTGTTTACGTGCTTGCCTAATTACCTTTTTATAGGTCATCAAAACACTAGGCTAAAAGAGTTTCAACCCTAATGAAACTACCTAGGTTCGCTCGAGCAGGCCTTGTTGGGCGCTCGAGCAGTCATGTGGTAGAATGCTTCTGTCGAACCCTACATTGTTTGCTTGTACTCTTAGCATGTGCACTTATACCACAAACTCTGACTTTGATTAGGACACTTGATCAAATCAGTCTTGGATAGACTTGAATAAATACAGAGATAAAATTCTATCTAAACAAACTTATTCTAATCAAGACTCTCAACTTAACTCAAACTCTATTTGAACTAATCCTAACCAATTAAGAGTTATAAACAAATAAAAATACCTTGAATTGCCATAAAATTAAATAAAAAGAATTTAATATAAAATTAAATTCTTTAAAGAATTAAATAAAAAGAATTGAGCGTATTTTATTTTCTACGACACGTTATCATTAAAAAAAATTTGCAACAAAAAAAGTAAAAATATTATTAAATATATATGAAAAACTACGAAAACAAATACGCTCAATTACTATGAAAGCAAATCAAGTTTAATTCAATTATGGATAATTAAAATTAAAAGAAATATGATCACTTTTAATAGAAGTTGAGCATATATTGCTATTTAAAAAGAAACATAAGTATTTAAAATAAAAATATACAATCATGGACGTAACAAAAATATTATAATCAAGAAAAGTAAAAAAAACAAACTTTAACAAATAAAAAATGTGTATACATACATATATACACATGAAACTATATATATATATATATATATATATATATAGTTTCACATCAATTAGGGTTAAAACTGTCTAAAATACTAATAATCTTTAAAAATAAAATCTTATGAAAATGTCAAAAAGTAAACAAAATTTATTTATAAATAAGTACTTATGATATGACCCCTCACCAATTCTCTCTTGAAATAATCCGTGAAAGTTAATTTGCTACATGCCTAAACTGTTGTGAATTTCAAGTCAAAACTTAACTAAATTCAACCAACAAGTCACAACGTTGAAGAATTCAACCAAGCCACAAATGTATCACAAGCAAGAACAAGAACAAAAAATCAACCAACGATGCGCACACGAGTTTTACGTTGTTTGGCAAAGGTGTCTACGTTTACAAACTCACACTTTCACTATTGATTTGAGGATTACAAAAAGAATAATGTTCGCGACGTTTTTCTAAGGCTAAAACATGACAATGCGCACTTAACTTGAAGGCTCTTAGGTTAAAACATAACTCTAGCCGCTGCACAACAAAACCTGTTCCTCCATGGTCCACTCGAGCGAACCCATGGCGGCTTGAGCGGTCACTAGCTCAAGACCAACTACTTACAAGTCCGCTCGTGCAGACCCTGGTCGCTCGAGCTATTACTAACCCGAGACTAAAGATGTGCAAGCCCGCTAGAGCAAACCCATATCCGCTTGAGCGGTCACTAGTTAGTGAGCTCCTTCGAAAAACTAAAAAAAATGGTCAACTCAGAATCACGGTTATTATTCACACTTAACAATTCTCCCACTTGAAGTAAAATCACTACAAGTCTTCTACAACCCAAAAATCCGACCTCTGTCACCTCATAACACTAACCAACCGAGTCCCGTGTGAGCCAACCTCCTGTCTTCTAAACCCGAAGACCAATAGAAGCTGAATTGTCCCTTAGCTTCTCGACTGTCACAACTTTTGTGAACATGTCTGCAGGATTTTTATTCATATGAACCTTCTCCAGATTGAACTACCCCTCTTCTAGTTTAGACCAAATAAAGTGATACTTTATATCGATGTGCTTGGTCCTTGAATGAAATGCCGAGTTCTTCGCCTAAGTGTATGGCACTCTGACTGTCGCTATTCAACTAACACTTGTCCTAACCTCTCTCCAATTCTTTCAAGAAATTCTTTAGCCAAATTAGCTCTTTACATGCTTCAGTGGCTGTGACATATTCTGCCTCGGTGGTAGAGATTGTCACTATCTTCTGCAACCAAGAAACCTGGCTTACCGCTGCACTTCCAATGGTAAACACATATTTTATTGTACTTTTCTTACTGTTGATGTTCCCAACTAGGTCTGAATTCATAAATTCTTTCAACTAAATCCCCTACCCTCGTAACACAAAGCATACTCAGTGGTACCCCTGAGATACCTCAGAATCTGCTTTACTGCTTCATAGTGCTTATTGCCCAGATTTGACATAAACCTGCTCACAACTCCCATTGCATAGACGATGTCCAACCTCGTACAGGTCATAGCATACATCAGACTACCAACGGCTGACGCGTACTGTACCTTTGCCATGTAGTTCATTTTTTCATCGTTGACAACTTCCTATTTCTTTGAAAGTCTGAAGTGACTTCCTAAAGGCGTGCTAACATGCTTAGCATCTTGTATGTTGAAATATTACAGGATCTTTTCAACATACTCTGACTATGAAAGTTTTAACGTTCAACTCTTCCTATCCCTGCTGATCCTTATCTCGAGTATCCTTTTAGCTTCTCCCAAATTAGTCATTGCGAATTTCTAGAACAACTGTGCTTTGAGATTTGTAATCTCATCCATGCTAGATTCTGCAATCAACATGTCATCTACATACAGAAGAAGAATTACAAACGAGTTGGCAAATCTCTTGATATAACAACAATAGTCACCATGGCATTTGTTGAACTCTGTATCTGCCATGAAGTTGTCAAACTGCTTATACCGTTACTTGGGTGCTTGTTTTAACCTATACTAGCTCTTATCCAGTCTGCACACCATTTCCCCATCCCCCTTAACTGAGTACCCCTGTGGCTGTTGCATGTAGTTCTCTTCCTCTAGGTCATCGTGGAGGAATGCTATCTTGGCATCTAACTACTTCAAATGCAAGTCTTCTGTAGCCACTATATTCAGAATAGTCCTAATGGTGGATATCTTCACGACTAGTAAAAATATCTCCATGTATTCAATTCTCAGTTTCTACTAAAAATTTTAACCACTAGCTTTGCCTTGTACCTCTTGCTCTCATCAGCTTCTTTTTTTCAGCCTATAGACCCACTTGTTCTGTAGTGCTGACTTACCCTTAGACAACTGAACCAGATCCCAAGTCTTGTTGGATGACAGAGATTGCATCTCTTTATCCATTGCACGCTCTCATTCGCTCTTTGCCTCAGCCTATAAAGCCTCTTCAAAGCATTCTGGCTCTTCATTGTCTATCAACAGCAAATAGTGCAATGAAGATGAATATTTGACTGTCAGTCTACTGACTCTAGTAGACCTCCTAATTATAGGAATCCGTGGCTCTGCCTGTGGAGTTAGTATCTATTCACATCCCGGGGTTCCAAGAATTTGCTAGATGATTCCTCAAACTCAGCATTGTATGACTCGTCCGCTGTCTCATCATTCTAATCTTGTCTGTTTTGTACAAAACTGACTCATTGAAGACCACATGCATACGCTTCACAACTTTCCTGCTTTCTAGATCTCACAGCCTATAACCGTAGCTATTTGTACCACAACCAACAAACACATATTTTCAAGACTTGAGGTCTAACTTGCCCATGTTTTCTAACTCAATGTGTACGTAAGCTATACAACAAAAATATGTGTAAATGGAAAATCTTTATCGCTTTTTCAGTCCAAGCTTCTTCTGGCAGTCCACAATTCAGTGCAACCAAAGGCCCTCTATTAATCAAGTACGCTACTATATTCACTATGTCTGCCTCGAATTGCTTTAGCAACCCAGCATGCAGCCTTATACTCTGGGCATGCTCTATGATTGTCCTGTTCATACGTTCTTCCACTCCGTTCTGTCTCAAATTCATCAAAATAGTTTTCAGTCTCCTGATCCCATTAGTTGCACAGTAATCTTTAAATTTTTTGCTGCAGTACTCGTCGCCATTATCAGACTTCAGACACTTTAACTTCAAACCTATCTCATTCTCAACAGAAGCCTTCTAGTTCTTGAAAATACTGAACATGTTTGACTTATTCTTACAAAAGTAAACCCATAACTTTCTAGTAACATCATCAATGAAAGTTACGAAATACCTCGAGCCACCGATAGAGGGTACCTGAATATGTCTACATACGTCTGTATGAACCAGCTCCAATCTGTCTAACTTTGGAGTCTTTGTCTGCTTTGTAAAGATGACCTTTTTATATTTTCCAAAGATGCAGTCTTCATAGAATTCCAAGTTCACTGACTCAATACTCGGTAACTTCCCTTTCTGTGCCAAAACTCTCATCTTTTTTTCACTCATGTGACCGAGACGCCTATGCCACTACTGGTGTCTCCTTTTGATGATGCCACTATTATGCTACTATAAGAACCCGAGAATATATACAGTGTACCCTCCTTCTTTCCCCAGGCCAAAACTAATAGCCCCTTACTCATCTTCTAGGAATCTCCCTCGAACAGCATCACAATTTTAGATTCTAACAACTGACCTACTAAAATCAAGTTCCTCGTTAGATTAGGTACGTTTTTAACATCCTTATGCTTCAGTACTGTACCATTGGCCTGTGTGATCAGTACTTCATCCTTCCTAACTATAGTGCAAGCCTCATCATCTCCCAGTTATACCTTCCTAAAAATTTTTTTCAGATACTCGTGAAGAATATTCATACGAAGAGTGGCATAGAATGGCGCTTCCGAGTCAACAATCCAAGAATCGGTTCTACAATCAAATGCATAAATCAAAGCATCTGTATTTTCTTCATCATAAACATTAACAGTAGCCTTACCACCTTGATTTGTGTCATCACGCTATTTTCTCAGAGTTTTGCAATCCTTCTTGAAATAGCCTTTTTGTCCACAATTCCAACATCCACCTGACTTCTCCCGAGTCTGCGATTTGCCTCGTGATTTTGATATGTGGTTATCTTAGCCCTTCTAATTCTTACTATCAGTCTTTCTTCCTCTACCTTCGGCGTTAAATGCTGATCCCGATATTGACCCTTCACCTGCTGTTCTTCGGTGTGATTCCTCTCTAAAGATAAAACCGACAACCTCCTCCAACTTTAGCTTAGACGAGGAGTTGTTGACTGCAACAACCAAGCCGCTCCAACTTTCTGGTAAACTGGACATTAGAGCTAAGGCTCTAACCTCATCATCAAAGTTGATCCCAACTGACTTCAACTAGTTTACGATGGAGTTAAACTCGTTTAGATGCTCCGCTATAATAACGTCGTTCGCCATCCTCAGATTGAATAACCTATTCGTTAGGTACAACTTATTTGATACAAAAGACTGATCATACATCTTTTCCAGCGCCGCCAATAGTCTTGTCATCGTTTCCTCTTTCACGATATTGGAGATCATCGACCATGTGAGACCTAGTCGCACGGCGTTCAAACCCTTTCGATCTAATATCTCCCACTCGGCATGTGTCATCTTCTCCAGTTTCTCCCCAAATAATGGTTAGAACATGTTCTTCTGATACATAAAATCCTCGATCTGTATTCTCTAGAGGGTGAAGTTTAACCCGTTGAACTTCTCGATCTTGATCTTCCTGCCGTCTACCATATCGCATTCTTCAACCTTCGACCCTTACTCTGATACTAGTTGTTGTGAATTTCAAGTCAAGGCTCGACTAAATCCAGCCCACAAGTCACAATATTAAAGAACTCAACCAAGCCACAAATGTATCACAAGCAAGAACAAGAAAAAAACAATCAACCAATGATGTACACACGAGTTTTACGTGGTTCGACAATGGTACCTACGTCCACGGACTCACACTTTCATTATTGATTTGAGGATTACAAGAGGAATAATGTTCTCGACATTTTTCTCAGGCTAAAACATGGCAATGCGCACTTAACTTGAACGCCTTACGTTAAATCGTAACCCTAACCGCCGCACAACAAAGCTTATTTCGCAACGGTCTGCTCGAACGATCACTAGTCCGAGACCAATTACGTACAAGTCCGCTCATGCGGACCCCAGATCGTTCAAGTTGTCACTAGCTCAAGACCAAAGACGTGCAAGCTTGCTCGAATGGACATGGGGTTCGCTCGAGCGGTTACCAGCCAATGAGCTCCTTCGAAAAACAAAAAAAAATGGTCAACCTAGAATCATAATTTTTCTTCACAGTTAACATAAACCTTATCTTATCTTGTTTTTATTTGAGAGCTTAGCATTTTTATGAAAACAAGATCAATGAATTATCCTTACGTAACGGCACTTTTAGACTTAATTTGACAATAATATAATTTTACGTTGCCTTTTCAAAATTTATTTAAAAATCATCATCCTAGTGAAAATTGAATAAATTCTTATGTTATTGGGTACTTGATACATGACATTCCTAAATTATGCATATAATGCTATAATCTTATTATTCTTTTTTTTATGTCATCTTCAATAACAAATTATTCATGAAATAATTATTATAGTCCAATAAAGGTTATTATTTTAACAAAATAAAAACATATGATTTTTTTAACTATGAATAATATTAAGTTGATTTAATTGCATTCTACTTCGCAAATAGAAACACCTTTAAAATTGAGAAAACAAAATCATATATTAAGCTTTGAAAAATAATCTTTTATATTTTGGAAATTAAAGTTCCTTACCATGAAAATTGATTGGGCATCTTTTAAATCTAGATATATTTTGGTAACATTTTTATCAAATAAATCTTGATCAACCTTTAAACCATCATAGATAGAGAAGAGAAAATGCATTTTGTAAGAGCTAATCTTGACCATAGATTTGATTAAAATGTATCTCAATTATTTTAAAAAATAAGACGTAGAACATTTTCAAAAAAACCTGTTTGGTTTCATTTTTCGAGCATTGTTTTTGTTGAATTTTTCTTTGAAAATTCTAAAACTTCATTTGTTGGCACTTTTGAGAAAAGCATGTCCGAAAAAAAAGAGTTACAAAATGGGTCCTTTTTAAAAACAGCTAAAACACGTTCACTTTTTTCGTTGTTTTTCAGACACAACCAACACACAGAGAAGAACTTCATCGCTCGTTCATTGTGAGCTCTCATCGTCATCGTCCTTCAGTCGTCATTGTCCTCTCAATCTTCGTCATCTCTCAGTTCGCTAGTCGTCGTCGTCGTTCTCATTTTTCAGTCGTCATGTCATCGTCGTCGTCTCTCAGCCCGCCTAATCTCGTAGTCTTTCATCATCCGCCATTGATGAACCAAAAACCAAATCAAGCACTGATTGTTGCTCCAAATCGAGCAAATCGAAGTCCTCCATGTTCTAGATCGAGCACCAATTCTTCTTAAATAAGCCATATCGAGCATCGATTCGAAAGAGGGAGACAACCTCTCGCCGTCGTTGACCTCTCGCCCATCGGTTTCTAAAAACCCTAAAGATTTAAAACCCAACGATTGAAAAGAGGAAGATGGTGGTTTGGCGTCATCTACCCAGAGATTTGAAAGTAGGTGAAGACCTCCTACTGTGAATGAACGGTGGACCCATTTGCTTGTTTCAGTTGACCCATTTACTTGTTTCGGTGGATTTAATGCAATTGATCTGAATTTGTTTTGCTTCTTTCCCTAATTTGTTTGATTCTATTATCTTACAACTAAACCTAATTTCTCTTTTCAAAATATTATGAAATTATTTTTTAAATTCGATTTTATAAAATAGTTTTTAAATAATAATTTTAAAAAATGCAACCAAATGAACCCGCTTTTGAATTTTTGCCCATGTCTTTTCTTATCTTTCAATATTATATTTTGTATTTTAAATTAAATTCCAATCTTAGACTATAAAAAAAAAAGTGCGCAAATAACTAGTTAACACCAACCCAATGTGATTTATGTAAGTAAGTTTGGATTAGATGGCTTGAGTGAACAAAATTAGATGAATTCATTGTAAATTATAAAATCTCAACCTAATATCAACCAAGCTCTCCGTCAAAAGTTTATATTAATTATTGTATTTTGATATGCAATAAATAATCTCATATATATATATATATATGATGGCTTTCATATAATTTACAAAATATTTATGATTTTAATTGCAATAGCAATTTAGAGTTAATTAGCTTAGGGTCTTAGTTTTGCAACTTATTTGAGAATAGATCCCACACTATAAACTATTATCCTATGAGGTCATTTTAATAATTTTTGAGACTTTTATACCCTTAAAATGTTTTTCATGAAATTTGATATCATTTAATGTTCGGCTGATTTTATTTCCAGCGTTATAGCACGTGTTAAGGAATCTTTATACAGACTTTATCATCCAATTTAATTATAATTTCAAGATATCTCATGATTCTATATTTGTTTTAGCATATTATGGTAATATAATATAACCTGAAATGGAATGTTTTATATGATAGGTTGAATGTCGACTTTAAGGTAATAAAAAGATCCTAAATAGATAGAATCATATTGTATTACGTTCTCAGTCAAAACTATTTTCATTAAATAGATTTTGAAAACATATTGTATTACACCATTTCATTACACGAATTTCGAGGTTACAAGTTCTGGAGCGAAACTACTTTTAGAAAATATCAAATCTTACTTATACGAAGGTCAATGTATTGTAGAAAATAATATTTCATGAAATAATCATTTCATGGACCTGTTTGTATTATAATTCTATATTTTGCACTTCAGATGATTGGTGGAGAGCTAAATTGCAACAATGCAAAAAAGAAAAAAAATTTAAGTCGAAATAAAATTTATTTTACCGAAAATGAAAATACTGATGTTTTTCATACGAAATGCTTGGTTGATAAAATGAGGTTATTCTTTTGACAAAATGCAACTTTTGATATTGTGAAGATGCTACCAACGTATGAGAATGTGATAAGACAACTTGCTTAAAAGTGATAATATGTTAACATGATAAAACACGTTATGATGCACAAAATAAGTATATGTTCATATTTTCTCATATTCTCATATGCTAACTCTGATAAAATAAATTCTATTTTCGGTAAAATAAATTCTATTTTCGACTTAAATTTGTTTTTCTTTTATGCATTGTTGTAATTTAACTTTTCACCAATCATTTAAAGTGCAAAATATAGAGTTTATAATGCAAACAAATAAAAATATGTTAACATAATAAAACAAAATATGACACACAGAATGAGTATATGTTTATATTTTCTCATTTTCTCATATGCTAACTACAATGAATTTTTTTTTTATATTTTGGGTACATAAGAAGGAGGAATGGACAAAACAAAATTTGATATTTTCTGAAAGTAGTTTCGCTCCAGAACTTGTAACCCCAAAATCTGTGTAATAAAACGGTGTAATACAATATATTTTTGAAATTTGTGTAATGAAAATAATTTTGGTTGAGAATGTAATACAATATGATCCTATCTATTTAGGATCCTTTATTACCATAAAGTTGACATTCAACCTGTCATATAAAGCATTCCATTTTCAGGATATATTATATTACCATAACATGCTGAAATAAACATAGAATAATGAGATAGACTGGAATTGGAATTAAATGAGATGATAAAGTCTCCATAAATATTCCTTAACAAGTGCCATAATGTTAGAAATAAAAGTAGCCGAGTATGAAATAATATTAAATTATATAGAGAACATTTTGAGGATATAAAAATCTTAAAAATTATTAAAAAGATTTCGTGGGATAATAGCTTATAGTATGAGATCTATTCTCAAATAAGTTGCTAAACTAGGACCCTAGATTAAATCATCTTAGAATTTATTATTTTTTAGAAACTAATTCAAAGAAGATAACCTCAGTTTTACAACCTTCCAAATCTACTAAAATGCTTGAATTGCAAGTTAAAAATGCCATTTTTTCTTCTTTACATAACACATTAATTTTGACAATCAATGAGTTGACAATGAAGTGAAACTCACCCTACAAAAATAGATTGGTTGAGAATTCCTCTAAACCTACCACAAATGAGAATGTGTGCACACTTCTATATATAAGTGCATAAACTACATCTTTTAGTTTCCAATCCTAATTAATCTATATCTTGTAAAACAATTTGGAAATTCTGATACTGCTGCACTACAATCTTTTTTATATTAGTATGATTATTTTTTTGAAAACCCAATTGAAACCTATTTGTTTCAACAATATGTTTATAAGCATTTATTTATCTACAAGCAAGTAGTTGCATGTTAATTTATAACATGTATATATATATGCCTTTTTACTCGGTAAATCAGTTAAGTTTTTCAGTTACAAAACAAAAGAAATAAGTTGCATTAACGAAAAAAAAATAAAAACTATTGTCAAATTATTTGAGTTGTGTGTAGAATGAAGGAAAGCTTAGAACAAAGTTTTCTAAAATATTCAAGGTGAATGCAAACATTGATCTCTAAAAACACAAAGAAGATGGCAAAGACTTCAGTGGACTGAAAAGTAAAAATTCTAAGAGGTATAGGACATTTTGCATTGGACCCAGCTTTCCTCCCTTCCTAAAAATGACTAGACAAGTGTTGTTGGCCTATATGTGGGTCCAATATGGGCCAATTTTGATAATTCCATTAATTTATTTTATTATTTTTAATATATAAATTAGTTGTATAAAAAATTAAATTAATAAGGTATTATTAAATATTTGAATAAATTATGCTTATCTTTAAAAATGAAGAGTGTCGTTCATTTAATGTCACTTTTTTTAAAATTAATATAATTTATTCAAGTATTTAAATAAAATTTGATTAATTTAATTTTTTATATAAATAATTTACACACAAAAAATAATAAAATAAATAAATCTAATTATAATCAAAATAAATTCATCTTAAACCCATAAATGCGCTAATTGCACCCGTCCAGTACTTTTTAAAATTGGAGACAAGTTGGTACCTTTTTGCAAATGTCACAACAAGGGCAACTTGCCAAAATAAGAATAAAATAAAAAAAATTATGTACTTAGCTAAATAGTTTTATCATTAAGTAGTTTTCTATAATAGTTCCTACATTTATAATATAGTTTTATAATAACCTCATGCTCCTTGCTTAACAACTTAACTTTTTTTTTTTCCTTTCTTTTTTCAACAAGTCAAATTTTATATAATTTATTTTCATTTTTAATAATTTTTTTAATTTTTTGATTAATTTTTTTTATTTTTTTAGTTCATCTCATTGAAACGATTTAAAAAAATAAAAATTCAATCAAAAAACACAAATTTTTAAAAAAAGATAAAAATAAACAAAAATTATTAAAATTAGCCCATAGCCAACAACTGAAAAACACAATCAATTGTAACATGCCAAAATAAGAATAAAATAAAAAAGTTATCTAATTAGCTAAATAGTTTTTAGCTTACAA
The DNA here is from genome assembly GCA_034768845.1 of Heliamphora exappendiculata. Lineage (NCBI taxonomy): Eukaryota > Viridiplantae > Streptophyta > Magnoliopsida > Ericales > Sarraceniaceae > Heliamphora > Heliamphora exappendiculata. The sequence goes on along the minus strand of JAOTRH010017297.1, from coordinate 8,165 downwards.
TAATAGTTTCTACATGCATCCTATTAGTTGTGATCCGTGTCAAAAGACAATTAATTACTCTTAAGAATAAAATATAAAATTATATAAATAATTTAAGATTAGTTAATTGTTCAATTTCAAAACATTCAACTAAAAATATAACTTTGTTAAAATTTAAATTTATGCAAATAAAAAATTAAACAAAAAAATCATAAAAATTAAAATAAAGTTATTTTTTCATTAGATTCGTAAAAATAGAATTCATATCAACGAATATATTTTTTTGACATTTTTACGTAAGAGGTAGAAGAAAGAAAACAAACGAAAATACCAAGATTATCTTATTTTAATAGTTGAATTTTTTTTACTTATATTGATATATATCAAATTATTCTATGATGTTATATAGACTAGTTATAATCCGTGCATTCCGGTAAATTATTTAATTTTAGTAATTTAAAAATAAAATATAAAATAACATTAATAATTTAATAATTGGTTAATTGCTCAATTTTAAGATATTTAATTAAAAATATAATTTTATTAATTTGTTAATTTATGAAAATAAAAAAGATAAACAAATATAAAAATTATTTTTTTATTAGATTAGTGAAAGGAGAAATAATATAATAAATATTTTTTTTATTTTTAATATAGAAAAACATGAGAGAAAATTGAGGATCAAATAGAAAACTAAAATTAGTTCATTTCAATATCTAATTTTTAACATATTAAAAATTATTTTATTTTATTATATAAACGTTTATAAAAATCTCATACGTCACATCAGATTATTTTATTTTATTATATAAATATTTATAAAAACTCTCATGTTTTTTGCTTAACATTCTTTCTTTCATTTTTTATTTCCCAATCGGCGGTGTCGGTAAGAATTAACAAGGCGGCACACGGCGGTCTCTCTGAAGCTCTGTTGGTCTCTCTCCAATGGCCGCTTCAAGACTACTCTTCTTCTCCATTTTCCTAACCCTAATTTTCGCAAAAGTTACAGCGGATTCAGAGACCGAAGATGACAACGGTCTCAATCTGCAGTTGTCACACTCGTCTCTGAAGATCGAACTTGACCAACTCAATTCCAAGATCTCGCTTCTAGGTACCTATGCTCGAATTCATCTACTTCCTGTGTTTATAAGATTTTCCCCATTTGGTTGATGAGAAATGTAGTGAAGAGAACGAAAAAAGAAATTGAATTTTTATACGTTTTGCAGTTACTGGGATTGGGAATTTAGAAGTCTCCGCTCAACTTAGTTTTCTACGAGTAAATAGGAATTATTTCGTTGAGTTCTTAATTTTATTTTATGTTTATGTTTGGCTGCCGAGAAAATCGAACGAAGTAGTACATTTTATGATATATTTATTATCATTTTGATTTTGAAACCTCAACAAGTTAAAGAAGTCGTACCTAAGCTCGTTCGCGCAGAGGTTCTTCTCTTCTAGGTTATTGAATAATGAGAAAGGTAACTGTATCTTTATCTACTTACTGGGTTTGTAAGATTTTCCCCAATTGGTTGATGAGAAAATGTAGTGAAGAGAACGACGAAAGAATTTGATTTTATACGTTTTGCAGTAGTTGGGTTTGGGAATTTATATGTCTCCTCAACTTAGTGTTCTACAAATAAATAGGAATAGAATCCTCGAGTTCTTAATTTTCTTGTATGTTTATGTTTGGCTGCCCAGAAAATCAAATGAAGTAGTACAGTTGTCTGATATATTTATTATCGTTTTGATTTTAAAAACTGAACAAACTGAAAAATTCGTACCTAGGCTCATTCGTGCTGGGGTTCTTCTCTTCTAAGTATTGAATAATGAGAGAGGTAACTTTTATAAATTTCTTATTCCAATTCACACACCGTATGTTTATCTACTTGCTGGGTTTATAAATTTTCACCATTTGGTTGATGAGAAATGTAGTGAAATGAACGAAGAAAGAATTTGAATTTTTATACCTTTTGCAGTAGTTGGGAGTGGGAAATTAAAAGTTTCCGCTCTAACTTAGTTTTTTACAAGTAAATACAATTCCGCATTTCCTGGCGACCAAAGGCAAATTGATTCCATTGCTGGGTTTTGGTACACACTGGTAGGTTGATAGATTTCTTATGTTCGTTGTTCAGTTGGATGTATTGTATCCGTGTAGTTGAACCCTGCATTTATATCATATGGTATTAAACTGGGCAATTTCTTCACTTCTAATATTATTTCTTTGATGGTTTTTTCACACATTGCAATTCCCAAATGTTAGTGCATTAGATTGACTTATACTTCTTTGTTTTAGTTAAATTATATAAACCTCCCTCGAGACAAATACAATGCAGTCTCATTGTTCAAGAAGATTACACCGTCCTCGCCCTCGCCCTTGCCCTTAGTAATGTTATACTGAGTTAAATGGGGGAATGAAAATAGTTTTTGACCCTCATAGATATTTTGGGTTCAAATGCAGATCTAATATTAATATCAAATAACAATGCCTTTTTCATAAGGTCATTTTACCAAATTATCCTCACTCTCTTTCTTTCCCTTCTTCATCATCACATTCTCTTTGAATCTCTCCTCCTCTCTCTTTCCTCTCAGCCCATCCCACGGTCACATTGCTAACTACTCCCTACTTCCTCTATCACATTCTCTTTGAATCTCTCCTCCTCTCTCTTTCCTCTCAGCCCATCCCACGGTCACATTGCTAACTACTCCCTACTTCCTCTTGTTCATCGCCAACCACCACCACCACTACCATCAACATGCCAACAACAATCCGATCACTCTTATCACCCTTAAGATCAGCCGCGACCAAATCTCTCTCTGTTAATATATATTGCATATTAATCAAGTTATCCTATGAGTATGCTGCCTATAGTATCTATTGTAATCCTTCATATCTTAATAAATATGTGCGTATGCCGCACAATAAGGATACACACTTTCAACATTTTTTCTTTCATATTTTAACATGGTATCAGAGCCATGAAACTCTAGCCGCCAGTATTAAACCCTAACCCTAGCCGTCAGCCGTCAGCCGTCAGCCACCAGCCCTAAAACACCCTAGCCGCTAGCACCCCAGCCTCCGACAGCCTTAAACCTCCTCGCCGCCAGTACCAAACCTAGTCACCAATGGCTTGATGATGCAGTGAGGGTTCAGTGTAGTTCTCTATCATTCCTCCGTGTGGTTGTGACTTGTGCTTCGTGGTATTTTTGGTCTCCTTGTTGGTGAATAGGAATGCAAAAGGATTCGGTGACCTGCGAATCCCAAGTTGAAGCAGGACAGCAGCGTATCACAGAGGTTTTCTCATCATCCAAACGGTTGGTTGATCGGCGACTCGATGGTGCCAATGGGTATGCTCTATGGAAGAAGAGCATCCTTAAATCTCTTCAGGGCATGGAGCTTGATTCTCATCTGGTTGATGATCCTCCATCAGAAACATCAGCGACCTTCTGAACTTGGACTTGGAATGATGCTCGGATATTTAGTCATTTACTGAATTCAATGGATCCGTCTGTTCAGGCTTTGGTATCGAATGCTGATACTGTGCAAGAGATCTGGTCCTCATTAGAATCGATATATTCATCCACTCGTGATTTTTCCTGCCTCTACGATGCTATGAAAGGTTTCTTTCAGTCTCAGTAGTCCGAGAAGCCCCTTCAGGATCATTTTATGTAGTTTAAGATTTTGGCTAACGAGTTTGATCGCCTTCTACCATTCACGAATCAACTGTCTTAGTTTCAGGAGTAGAGGCAGTAGCTCTTGGTAGTATGTTTCCTAGCTAGTCTGGACTCCGAGTTTGACTCAGTACGCTCTCAAATCTTGGCTGGAGTGAACATTCCCGCTCTCTTCGAGACATTCCGTCGTGTGAGCCAGGCGACTCGTCGGGATGAGTCTCGTGGTCCATCTCCCATGGAGAATTCTGATCAGTTTGCTTTGGCGGGGTTTCATGGTGGCTGCAACAGTCGAGGCCGCGGTCGTGGTAGCGACAAGTTTGGTCGTGGAGGAGGTCGTGATGGTAGTTGTGAGACCCGTACGCGCCACTATTGTGGGATATGGGGGCACATTTAGAGT
>JAOTRH010017286.1:0-22494 GCA_034768845.1 Heliamphora exappendiculata | reverse complement strand
TAAAAAAATAAATTATTATATTTTTAAAACTCATTTAATTGAAATAATTTGAAAAAAAGTATAATTTTCTTGACCAAAAACTATAAAAAGTTAAAAATTAATATTTTTTATCAAAATTAAAAACTCAAAAATAAAATAAATTAATAAATTAAATTTTATATTTTTATTTCACTAATTTTAGTATTTAGTAATTTTTTATTTTTTAATTAAATATTTTTAAATAAAATTTTTGTAATTAAAAAAAAGCTAAAAACATTGAAAATGTGTTGAAACAGTGTTTTTTGTCTAAAAATTAATTTTTGGACCTAAGTGTTACAAAAATAAAAATATAAAAAAATACAATTATATTTTAAAAAATAGAAAAAATATTAATAATATAATTTTTAAATATAAGAGTGGTGGGTGTAATATACTCAATAATTAATGGTGAAGCTATCCAACAACCCAACAAGAAGCCTCTTTGGTTCAACCATGGGGACCCATGTGGTCTAACCCAAAGACTTGATCAGTTGGTTTTGGTGACGTCGGTTTAACCAGATCCATACCTCTCTCTCTCTCTCTCTCTCGGTTTTGGTGACGTCGGTTTAACCAGATCCATACCTCTCTCTCTCTCTCTCTCTCTGAAGGAAGAGCTGACACATGATGATATCAAATCGATTTTGGTTAGTTTCCAACATTTTCCACCCAGCTGTGACTTTGGGGCCAGCCGGCCAGGGAGTAGGTGAACAGAAAAAGCCCCACTCTCCTTGTTTCATCAACATATATCTCAAAAATGGCTTTATTCCTTTCCCCCTTGTCATTGTCCCTGTCATTGATGATATCATAAATTGCTATTTTTTAACTAAATTTTTTATAATTTTAATCCACACATTTATACTTTTTAGCAGGGGTGTGAGTGAATTGAGTTGTGACTATTTGAAAATTTTCTTTTAATCAACCCATATTAGAGGTGTTTGGTTAAGTTTTTTAGTTTAATTTTTAGTTTTTTTATTAATTTTTATTATAATTTATAATTTTTTTAAATATTTACAATTTCTGCTACAAGTTTTCACTACGTACTTTTTTTAATTCCAGATATAAGTTATAATTTTTATCAAATACTCATAATTTCTATTACAAGTTATAATTTATAAATTACTAGTTTTAACAATTTTAAATATTCATATTTAGTGGGTGATCGTTTTTCCAACCTATCACCAACCACTGATCATCAAAACTAGCGAATTGAGTGATTTTTTTGGCGGTTTCAATCCGCGGTTTAGCGGATTAAAATTTGTAAAATTTTACTAGTATTATTTTCAAATTTTATTTTTAAAAAATAAAAACTTATTGCAATCTTTTAAAAAAAAACTCATATTAACACATTAAGTCAAAGACAAACTAAAAATAAAATTAGTAATTTAATAATAATAATATAATTAAATATTTCTAATAATAAAATTTATAATATATGCTTGCCAAAAAAAATATTCACAAAATATAATTAAAGTATTAATTAAAATTATAAATATTATAATTTATTTCTTATGAATTATTAAAAATTTATATAAATATAAACATGTATATGAGGCTGAGAATTATCGTTTGTAAGAACATGATAACTAATATATAGTTAAATGGATTGAATTAGATTGATGACAAATGAAAGAAATATATTCCGTAATCAACTCAATTTTTTTTTTTTTGGCTAACTAATCAAACTCAACTCATTTACTTACATAACCTCTACTGATTATGTTGAATTGGTGAGTCGAAACAGGCTGACGAATTGTTGATACAATTGTACTTTTAAAATTTTTTGTCACAAAAATTAGAAAAATATAAAATTGCCACTAAAAAATTTAGAAAAGAAAAAAAATATTATCTTCAATCAAAAATGATTTTTTTGTTTTTAATTATTTTTTTTAAATTTAAAAAGAAAAATTGTTTTTAAAATTTTTCATGACGAGAAGAATCGAAAATATAAAAAAATTATAACAAATTATAAAAAGGTAAAAAAGGAAAAAAAAATACTATTTACCGGCCAAGATAAAGACCACCAATATATAGTTAATTGGTTGATACTATTCTTTAATTTAGGTGTTTGTTGCCGATGAATTTATGATAAAAATTAATTATTAAAAAGCAAAAACTAAAAATCATTAAAATGTAGCTTTAATTGGTATGTTGATTTTACATTTGAGTCTGTAAGCTGCAGCATTTAAGTCTTGACTTTTTACATTTTGGATTTTAAATTTAAAAATTAGAAGCTTAATTTGGTTATAATTGGCATTAAGCCAACTTTAAATTCACACTTTAATGCCTAGTTTCGGATAAAAACTTAGTATTTTTATTTTTTGTTATTTTTTAATATTTTGGTCAAAATTATTTATTTTTTAGTTCGTCTAAGTGAAGTTGAAAAATAAAAATTTTGAACAAAAAATAAAAAGAAGCATAAAAGATGAAAATAAAAAAATATTGGCATTTTTTTAATGTGTCTCAATGAAACAAATAAAAAACCATCAATTTCAATAAAATAAATAAAATTATTAGAAATAAAAATAAATAATATAAAATAAGTTAATAAGTCATTATACTAAACCGGGTCTAAGCCTAAAAAAGTTTATTAACTTTTGTATAAAATCCAAATAAAATCTGTATTTTTTTTCAATAAAAAATACAGTTAATTTTATTGAGGCCATTTGAAAAGATAAAGAATGTTAATTAAAAAATAAAAATAAAAACTCAAAAAATACAAAAATTAACAAAATATCTAAAATGTATCCCCAACAGGGCCATATTATCACAAAATATTGTGTTTTTTGAGATTTAAACTTTCAAATCAATTTTTTTAATTTTTTAATTTTTTAATTTATAAATTATAAAAATACGTATCATAGAAGTATTGAATTTTTTTATCAATATAGTAATATTTTTAAATTATACTCTTTTAAAGTATATTAAAACTACTGTTATGCCATTATATTGATTCATTGATCAATAATATATTATTTTCAACTTTCTTTATTTTAAAATGTTTATATTAAAGTGAAATTTTAATTTTATTTTTTATAATATAAGACACATGTTAATAAATTAATATACCATAACTTTTAGATTCTACAAACTTTTTTCATTAAATTATGGCATAGTTTTTTTTATAAAATTAAAATATTTATAATTTAAGGAATATGTGTCTCACAAATTAATAGATGTTTGTTATTTTTAAGTTTTAAATACCATTAATCGTCCTAAAATTTAATATTTTAATTATTTTCAAAAACAAAATCTTTTAAAACATTGGGGCTTTTGAAGGAAGTCCCATATCTAAAATTTATAGAAGAATCAGTGGCATATCTATTACTTTTTAAATTCAATTCTTATTGCATTCTTATATACCTAATATTTTTCTAATTTTATTTACATAGTTAGCATTAATTATTTAATTCTCAACTACGGTTAATTATTTTTCAGGCAAATGAAAATAATAACTATAGTCCTTGAGAAATTTGTCAGTTTGTAATTGAGAAACTAAATTTTAAAATTGAGAAATTTAAATTTGAGAAATTTCCACTCTTGAAATTGTGAAATTAGTTTAAACTGAAAATTTTTCTCAGTTTTGATAATTGAGAAATCCGTTTAAAGATTGAGACAAATAAAAAAATGAATAAATATGAGATTTATCAAATTTTTAAGTTTTATTATTTTTATGTAATTTTATATTCAAGATGAATGTTGATAAATAAGTTTGAGAAGTGGGTTTCAATATATATATATATATATATTTAAAAGTTATAAAATTTAAAAAAATGAGAGTCTATCTATAAATAAGGAATCTTTCATCATGAATCCATGATGACCAGTTTTTAGATTTAAAAATGAGAGTATGTATGTTTACAAGGCAATGTATGGAATAATTCTTGTATATTGGCTTTTTGGTCTTTAATAAATAAATTAATATTAGTTCAAACATTGATACTTTTTATATTTATCTCGTTACAAAAAAATAAAAAGGTAAAAAATAAATTAAAAAAATTTGATTAAAAAAATTAATAAATTTTATTTTTTCATCTTTAGTAATTTTCTTTTTAACTTTAATCAAAATAACCATATTTGTGATTAAAAAGGACAAAAAAAAAAGACCACAAAAAACTATCCCAAATGGTGCCATGGTAATAGAAGCAATATTTATAAAGTCATTCAAATATAACTAATTATTAATTAATCCTAATAAATTGAATCAATGAATAGGAGGTTAATTTTTTGCTTAAGTTTAAATGATTTATTTTGTGTTAAAATATAATTTAAATTAATTTATGTATATTGAAATCTTCAAAATACAAATTTTAATAAAACTCAAATTGGAAAAAGAAGAGGAATGATAAATACCAATCAATAATAAATCTAATTAAATAAAAAAGGCAAATGTTGAATATGTGCAAATAATTAGCAATTTAATTTTGTTTAGCAGCATAAATGTCTCATCTTAACAGATTTGACTGTAATTTTTATAACAGGTTTTTCTGGAAGTTTAATATTCTTAAACTAAAATTCTAATTATTTTTTTTATTTTAAATTTTTAAGAATATCATATTGAATATTCTTTACTTTTAGTTTTAAATAAAATTTTATGAATATCTCACTAGCGCACCCATCTCATTATTTTAAATTTATTGAATTGTAAACATGAAAACATGAAATTTAAATGATTTTTAAAAAATTCTATTGATTATCACAATTTATAGTTTTGTATCTATTTACATTTTCAAAAAGAATAATATGTTGATAAATATATTTTATGATTAATTACCATATATATATATTTTTATTGACACAAATAATTCAAATAATGTTATAACGTAATATATATTTTTACTTAACTATCATATCTAATAAGTCGAAGATATACCATCACTAAGTTATATTAAATTAATATCGAGATAATTATTTAAAAAGAAAAATTATTTCAATAAAATAAAAAATTAGTTTAATTAGAGTTTTTTTATTATTAAATCTAGATTATTATGATACATACTAAGAATTGAATTAAACTAAGACTTAAACTAAATAAAGTAAATTTAAATATGAATTAAATCATAATAAAACATAAAAAGATAAATAAAAATTATATTATAAAAAATCATAATTAACACACCCAAATCAATCATTTCAATAATTAAATGTGAATTGGATTTAATTTGTTAAATTATAAACTTAAATACAAATTAGATTTAGTCTATTAAAATAAAAACTTATAGACGAAGAACATGAAACATAAATCAATAATACAAATTTGCCACAAAAACCTAACAAAACTTAAATATGAATACAAATTTTAAAAATAAATTAAATTTACATTTAATTAAAAATAAATAAAATGAAATATGAATTAAATCATAAGAAATTTTTAAAATTTAAACATGATTTAAATCATAAAAAAATTATAATTGACAAACCCAAATTAATTAATTTTCTAATTAATTACAAATTAAATTTAGTTTATTATAATACAAACATATTGCAAATCAGTTTTAGTTTATTAGAATAGAAACCTTAAATAGGGACAAAAATAAACAAAACGAATAATAGAATTTTATAATAAAAACATCAAACTTAAATAAGTATACAGACTAAAAAATAAATTTAATTTAAATTTGATTTAAACATAAATAAAATAACATAACATAACATAAAATTAAATACAAATTAAATCCTAAAAAGGCTCCAATCATTGTTGCAACTTATCCAAATTTAATTAATTCTGTGCATAGCACAAACCCAGTACTAGTAATATATATATAAAATAAAAAGTGTACATGCCTCGATTTAGTTTAATTTCGTACTAAATTTAAAATGAAATCATTTTGATCAGTTTCAATTTTTTGGATATAAAACTAACCTAATTATTAGTATAATTAAATCAAACTAAACCAATAAAAATCACGTTGGTTAGGTTTGGAACCACGATTTTATAAATTTTAAAAATTATTTTGTATATATTAAAAAGTTACTATGTATAAATTTTTAAAATTTAAAATAAATAACAAATAAAAACTAACACTCATGCAGTATAATAAAATCAAACTAATTACTAGTAAAAATAAACTAATCCAACACATAAAAAATTAAATTAGTTCAATTTTTAATTTTTTTGAATATTTTGTCCATCCCATATCACCTATAAAGTACTCTGTCATCAGTCTAATAAAAGTAATGCCCTGAATAAATTTTTATTTCTATGCATTACTTTATGAATAATTTTATAGGTAAAATTGGTAGGGTGAGAAAATTGGCATCCTACGCGTTGGGACCCTTGAAGCTCAATTTAGATAAAAGTCGTTTTCCAGCTGAGTGGAAGGTTACTAGTCATTGGGTTTGGCGTTTGGGGTCTCTTTTTCCTATAGTTCTTGCGTCAAAGAAGTCGACAAATCTCAACCACCAGATTTTAAAAGACGTCCACTCTTTTTCGTACTTTTTGATCTTCCTGAATGGCTTTTCATTCGTATAATGGCTTACTGGCTTTAAATTATTATTATTTTTAATTTTAAGTTACTGGCTTTAAATTATTATTATTTTTAATTTTAAGTTACGGTAAATCAAGTAAATAATTTATTTAGTAAAACGAAGAATTGATTTTAGGTTAAGAAATAATAAGTTAAAAAATTTAGCTTAAAATAGCTTTAAGTCCCCAAAAACAAAAGATTTGACTTAAAATTGTTATAATTTTTTAAATTTTATTTTTAAATAATTTTGAATTTAATATGAATCTTGCCTAATAAATTTTAATGAATAAATTTTAAATATATATATATTTTTAAAAATAAATGTGTATAATAAAAGTTGTGATATTTTTTAAATATATATAAAAAAATTTATGTAAAAAAATAAAAAATTTAAAAGACCAAAAAAACTTTGAATTAACTTCTTAGATTTAAATAAAAAATAAAAAAATTCAGCTTAAGGCCAATTTAAGGCGACTGCAACCAATATAGGTGAAAAAACGAAACAGAATTGTTTGGGTAGATCTTACTTATTTATTTATTAGCTTATTTACTTATTAGCAAATAAGTTAAATTTTATTTAAACATATTCGTTGAACGACACTTGATTTATTTGCTTATTTGTTTATAAACTAGCTATTCAAATAAATTTATTTGTTTATTTGGTTATTCAAACGAGTTTATTTACTTATTTATTTATTTTTAATTTATTTAATTATTCAAACAATATGATTTATTTTTTAACTTATAAATTAATAAATAAATAAATAAAATTACCCAAACAGACCAATATTGTTACCACTTACCACTTTCCACTTACCACTAATTAAGCAGTATGGTTTTAGAGCGGAAACCCATGTGGGTCGGTGGGGTCAGTTGGCCCCGTCTAAGCTAAATTTTAGATTATTTTTGTTTATTTGTGAATTTCTTTATTTTTTATTTTTTTATTTTTTTTTATCTAAATTGAACTTCAAGGGTCCCAATGCGTAGGATGTCAATTTTCTCACCCTATTACTTTTACCTATAAAGTTATTAATAAAGTAATGCGTATAAATAGAAATTTAATCAGGATATGACTTTTATCATACCCATGACACAGTACTTTATAGGTGATTATATATATATAAATTATAACTTTATTGTGTTTTTGTTTTTTTTACCCAATTTTTTTTTTGGGTGTTCTCATTCAATTATATAAGAGTTTTTTGTTTACTTTCGATAACAAATAATATTGGGACGATATTTGTTTTATTTTTCTATTTTATTTTATCTCAGTCACCCCTAATTATAAAAAATACATTTATATAATTTATGCATACATATATATTTTTTCAATTTATATATATATATCATTTTTATCTTTATTTGTTATTTTTTATATATTTTTAGCTCTAAACTATTATTTTTTATTATCAACTTTGTCATTTTTTTACTCTTTAAAATTTATAAATTACTTCTGATATATCTATGTTCCTATCCCTTTTTAGTTATTTTTTAATTTTTTCTTCTCTTCCTACCTTAGCAAATAAGAAATAGAGATAAAACACCACATCCATGCCCTTGCTCCATCACTATTCCTACTGAACTATTTTCTTAATTGGGCATCCATGTGTTTTTTTAACTCTCTACATTTTATCCAATCTTTCCTCCACTAATATGAAAATGTTTTTAAATAATATTTCAAACACCGAAAGAAAATTTAATAAACTTGAAAAGGGTATTTCTATTGCAATTATCTGAATTTCCTTCCCCGTAATTACGTGCGTGAATGCACAAAACAAATCAAAAGTATAATAATAACTGAGAAAACTGAAGGTGAATCCCTTTACATCTTTTATTTTAAAAATCTAAAAAAAATAAAATAAAAGGTGATAGAAAGCCTAATATTATTTGGAATTCTCGCAAATTGTAACAAAATTAATGATGTATTTCTCTGTATTTAGGATTTGGCCAATTAATTAACTGGAACCAAAAGCTCCAAAAAGATAAAAATAAAAAGCCATAGCCCATAGTTTTTGGTTATAATTAAATTTATGATAAAAACCGATTATATAAATAAAGTAAAAAAATATCATACAAAATTTTTCAAAAATTTAATATTTTAAAATTATTCTAACCCATAAATATTTATTAAAATTTGAACAAACAAGTTAGCATAATTTTTTCTCGGCCAAAAAAAGTTGGTACAACTTTTGAATAAAAAAATTATGAGATGCATCAAAGGCGGGATTCTCATACAAATAATACTAGGCCAGATAAGGTTTCCCGTGGACAGCACCGTGTTGTTAGCGCTAGCCGTGTGGGGATTATCCCTATCCCACTTTGATAATTTAAATTATTTATGTTATTATTCTTATTATATATATTATTTATATTAAAAATTAAATTGATAAAATATCATTAAATCCATGAACAAATCATATTTGTCATAAAGAAATAGCCACTATTATCCGCCTATCGTTCATTTTGTAAAGATAAATGTGTTTTGTTTATACACTTAACGAACTCTAATAAATTTAATTTTTAGCATGAATAATTTATAAATTTAAAAGAGGTATCGCACCTAAAATCAGAAATGCAAAAAGTGTACTAATTTTTGAAGATTTACAAAAATAAAAAATTACATAGAAAAGACTGGAAAGGGGTTATCTAGAAACTTCTACTTTGTTTGTTGTAAAAGGGTCAATGGACAAGTTGTAAATTCGTTAACAATAGGTCTACGCTGGTTCAAATCGAGCTCAGCCCAATAATTCGTCAATCTAGCATCAGATGGTATATTGTGTGTAACCTTTTTAACAAATGCCCTTATAAATTCTAAACTATAAATTCTAAATACTAAACCAACATATAGAGAATTAAGTATCAAAACATGAGTTTACATTTTGGATTGGGCCTTCAGGCCCGTATTGATTTAATATTATGAGATTTTGAACATAGAGAGACTAGCTTTGGAAGTCCAAGCCCAATTCGTTGATTTTCCGGCCTAATTCAATAAATCGTAGTAACATGTTTCTCTGAATTTTTTATTTTTAAAAATTTATCCTTCCTCTTCTTTTTTTCTTCCTACTAATTTCATCAAACAAATGAATCCCGAACCTATCCGTATTGTCTAATAACTCTTCAATTTCTTTTGAATCTCTCAACTGTGAATAATTTATGCTTCCCATTACTTTGTTGCATTTTTTCAAGACCACAATAAAATTCGTGTCACATTTTTAAGTTTTTTTATATTTAAATATATTTAATTAAAATCTTTCTTAGATTGTTCTCCTAACTATTATCGATATTCCCCAAATCTTGAATTATTTTGAGGTTAAACTCTTTACATATATCTAGTTGTCACTATGTGCAACACCCCCCACAAGCCTGAATAATCAGGCAGTTATTCAGAAGCTTGAATTGTTCCCACGTCATTGTGTGAATATGAAAAAAAATAATATATGTGAATGACAAAGAATATGAAGTTTACTTTTTATCATGATTTTTTTAACGTATAGTGAAGCTCTTCTCAAAGTTGTTTAGACTATTACTCGAATTAGGTCGTTAATAGTATTAGAGGCGACATTCAGTCCGTGTGACGGTAAGATTATGATCATCGAAAAGTATTCTTAGACTGTAAATAAAGGCGCAAGAAAGACATTGCGGCCAAGTAAGAGATATTATAACACACCAAGAGACCCAAATGGCCGATCGGTGATTGACCTACCAATGGAAGCTTCAGCTGTTCTGACATCGTTGGGTTTAAAACAATGTGATATATTCTAAAATTTTAAATATTAGCCATTATATATTGTATTAATTAATATATATCGATATTTTAGATTTTTGATACTTATATTGGCCAATTTATTTACCAATACTAGCCAATACATTACCCATACCACTAATACCAATACTTTTTTCGATTCCACAATGTAGAGCCTGATATATACGAACGGCCAAAGTTAACTTCTATCAGAATTTTGGCCTGGTCGTCGCACTATGGTAGGAGATAGACTTCTGAGTCACATTAGTGAAAAACTCAGCCGTGACTCGTGACTCGTGACTCGTGACTCGTGACTCGTGACTCAATGCTAATTCTACCAATCCAAGAATGCGAAAGGAAAAGCAGGAAAGAAAAGGGAAAAGAAAGAAGAAAAAGTGGAGGGACGTGATTATTCCAGAATGTAGGAGAGCTCCGAGACATGGCATCATTGCTGCTTCATCTTCCTTTTTCTTTTTAGAGTGAGAGAAAGAGAAAGAGAGTGCATATTTATGTGTTTTGATGTATATCAAACAAAGAGATCCAAATAAACATCTAGCTGATCACTCACCTCTTCGTTACCTCCCGATGGCAATTTCGCCGGAATCATCGGGGGCGGACCGGAATCACGTCGATTTCCGCGCGCCACCGCCTTCTCCGATCGCCTCAGGCCGCCGATCATCCGTCACAAACGATGACATCCTGACCGACTTCCTCGAACACTCTCTCCGTGTTCCCGATCTGATCCTGCTAGATCAAATTTTTCCTCGCCAAATCTCGATCCCAAACCCTCCCAAAATTGACTTCCGCCGCCTAAAATCGCCTGGAAACGACGATTTGGCCGAAATTCTCGACTGCATCGCTCGAGTCGGTTGCTTTCAGCTCGTTAACCATGGAATTACGCGCGAGTTTATCCGGTCGGTTTTGACAGCCGGTGCCGAAATTTTTAGGTTATCTCCCGATAAGAAAGCGGTTGTGTCGAGGTCGCCAGAGAAATCCTACGGGTTTGAGGAGTTTCAAGGTGACGATGAGAGAGAGATGAGCGAAGAGTTTGTTTGGTGTCGAGACCAAGGGTTGAAATTGGAAATGGAGGGAATTTGGCCACTTGGGTATTCAAATTTCAGGTAAATTAACGGTATCTTATATGACCATTTTTGGCATTCCAGGTAGTTTAGTTTTGATAGCAATTAGCCAAATACTAAAATTTAATACCAAAAATTTCATTTCTCTTTGGGGTGTTTATTGAAAAATTATTCAATACTCTTAAAGTAATACTCTATTTAAATTTTTAGATGACAAATCTTTACGTATTGAGTAAAATAACAATAAAAATAATAATAAATATTACTAAATACACCAATAATTATAAAATTAGAGCACCTTTTAAATTTACTCGTGTGTTGGATTGTGCATTTTTTATTGAATTGGTTCTGTTTTTGAATCAATTATAATAATAAATTTTAATTAAAAATATTTATTAATAGATAAATTTTAAATTTAAAAGATCATAAATTTGTCATTTAAGCCATACACAAGTTTAAATCATGTAGACTTAATACAAGAATGTCATTTAAGCAGTACACAAGTCTAAATCATATTGACTTAATACAAGAATACCAAAATAATATGTAACTTGATTTTATAAATGTCTAAAAATACAAAATTAAATATTCATTAGTCGAGTTGAGTTTAACAAATGATTATACTCGAGACTCGTAATTGACCATCACTCAAAAGTAAAATTGAGACACTTATGACTCGACCAAATCATTGGCAAAACCATCAATTAATGTCAGTTGATCGGATTAGATTTAAATTTAATAATTTAATCCGTAGGTCGAATCAATCCGTGGACATCTCTACTTATCTCAACAATTATAAATTCACTCTACAATTGCTCTAATTTTTATATGAAAAATGCTGGCACCCTTATGTGGGCCGTAGATAACAGAATCTTTTGTTAGGAAGAATTTTTATTTTACTTCTAAATGTTACATGTGATTATTGTTCCTTCTTATAAAAATTTAAAATAGAAACTACTATATATATAAAAAAAATACCTATTATTCACCAAATGTTGATTTAACAATAGTTAGTAAAAGTCTTTATATCTATTTTCACAAAGTGTAGCAGTGGATTGAAGAATTGAAGCATAGTGATGTTTTGAACGAGTAATGTTTATATTTGAGTATGGTGACTCGACATATCATGTATAGTACTTATGTTATTTAATAAAATTAATATTTATTTTTAAATACTATATATAAAATATCACATTATGTAATATTTAAATATAATTATCAAAACAAAATCACTATAGCATTATTGATTTTGGAATCGAAAATGGCTCTAAATTTTAATTTAATTTACTGGTTATTACAGTGCCAAGATTGAAAGACTTATGCTGGAGATAGAGAAAGTAGCTGAAAATTTTCTGTTAGTTCTAAAGGAGCATTCAATGAGGAACCCAATATGTGGAATTGGCATGACACAAGGGCAAGAAATTTCTGGCTCCATCTGCTACATCTACAAACATTATTGTTGCAACATTTCTGGTGACCAGCGGGTCAACTCACTGAGTTATGATGTGATCAGAATGCTGGTGAGGGGATCAGATTACTCTCATGCACTATGTTTGCATCTCTGTGATGGGTCTTCGGATTTTCATGTTTACTCAAAGAAAGGTTGGGGGTCGTTCTGCCCAGATGAAGATGCCATAGTAATCACAGTTGGAGATCAAATTCAGGTAATCAATTTAGTTACACAAAAAAGTACAAATAATTTATCAAAAAATAAAAACAATTCACGAAAGATAAAAATAAGCTTATGTTTGGACAAAATAGCGTGGCTTTTTTTCAGAGTTTTTTTTGTTGGGAGATAATCCAACGCCGTAAATATAGACATGCTCGGTGATCTAGAAAATACATATTTATTAACTTTTAACAATTACAATAATATGAAATTACAGAAAAATGAAATAACAGAAATAACATGAATATAACTTGCAAACCGAGTCTGCAATCGCAGTTTCCTTAAGAATGATTCGCCGCCTACCGAGGGTGTTGTAGGTATTCCACCGGCGTCACTCTCCCAGGATAAAACGGCTCCACGATCGTTGGAACACCAACAAGGATCGGCTACGAACGTACTCCGTCTGTCTTTCTCTCTCTTGCAGCTTGCACTTTAACATGAGAACTGTATCTCTCATTTCTCACCTCTGTCTATTGTTTTTCCGTCTGTTGCTCTCATTCTCTGCTCTGTTTCGTCTCTTCATCTTCCCATGTGGGATGACAACATATATAGCTCTCCATCATAGAAGAGGTTACAAGGAAATCAATAGTCACTCATGGCTATTAATTTCCAGGATTCAATTGCCAATTGAATGGCCAATTCAATTGCAATTGAATTCTGCTATTAAATTCTTGAATTCAATGGCCAATGAATTCACAGATTCAAATATTTTTTTCGTTTTTTTTTCGTTTTTTTTATATTTTAATTAAAAAAATTTACTTTTTTTTATTATTTGTAATGAAAAAATTCTAAAATGTATGTCCGTTTTGGCCAAATTTAAAAAAAGTTCACTATTTATGAAAAAACTAGAAAAAAGAATCAAAAGGCTACTAAGTTGTCTTTTTTCGTCTTAAGTGAATTTTTTTAGACTTTGATAAAAAATTTAATTTCGTATTTTCTCGTGATAAGAAAAATCTAAAAAGCACACTCATTTAAGTTAATATTAAAAAAGCTCACTAAAAATTAAAAAAAAAGCCATAGAAAAAAAATTAATCCAAACATAAGCTAAACAACATTTAATTTGGCTTAGGGGCTTATTTTAGCTTATTTTAGTTTTTTTTAACTCTTTTCTTTATATTTTGGTCATTTTTTTAATTTTTTTAATTCTTTTCAACGAGATAAGTCAAAAAAAAAATATTAAAATTTAACTAAAAAATAACAAAAATCCTACAAATATAAAAATAAATAAAATAAAATAAATAAACAATTATCACAAACAAAACTCGAACCAATACATTTCAGCACACATTGAGCTGTCACTTTATTTTATCCATTCCTTTCCCCGCCCGCCCTTTATTTTTTATTTATTTAGTCTCCTTTATAGGTTCTCTAATCATTCCATGGAAAATTCTAATGAAGTTAATGGACAAAATCATTCTACTTTGTACTATTTATTAAGAGGTTAATTAATATTGATGATTGAAGCACTTTAATCTTTACAATTAAGATTTTTTTATTTTATTTTTTTATTTCTCACACATAAAATGGTCGATAAAATAATACACAAAAACACTAAAATGTCCCATCTTACTTTTAAGTACTTTTATTTAGTTTAATGGGTGACATGAGCAATTCCATTCAAATTTTATAAATATATAATTAATATGTATGTAAATTAGTTTTTAAAAATTGATACCATCAACTGATCTCATGAGATTAATATAGGCCCCTTTGAAATAAATGCTTATTTGTTTATTGTTGTTTTTAGAAAAAAAATTATTATTTAGTCATACTATTATATTTTTTGAATTTTTTTCATCGAAATAAGCCAAAAATAAAGAGGAGTTGAAAATGTACAAATTTTTAATCAAAAATTTTTTAAAAAATTAAAAAATAAAAATAAGCCAACAAATTGAATTTTGTATTACTTAATTTCGTATTTAGTGAGTTTTTTTAATTATTTTTTAAAAAAAATTTTAGTTTATCTCTTCAAAATAATTTTAAAAAAATAAAAAAATATAGTTAAAATATAAAAAATGTTCTGAAAAAATAAAAATAAAAAATTCTCTGGAATATAGCCCACACAGGGCCATAGAGTGGATCTCATATCACATGAGATGGATACCGCAGAATGTGGAACTCAACCCATCTATGTTGTGCACAAGTTTTTTTTTTTTTTCATTCCGCATTTGAAAATTCTAATCAAGTTAATGGACACAAGTCAATCAACTTTGTACTAATTGGATATTGATCCCAGGATAATTTTTTATTTGTTTATTTATTTTTAATAAAAAAATTTTATCGTTTAGTCAAATTATTATATTTTTCTACTTCTCTCGTTAAGACGAACCGAAAAAATAAATTTTTTTTATTAGAATATTGAACAAATCAAAAAACACACAAAATAAGTCAAAATAAATCAATATTCTAAATTTTTTATTGCTTATTTTTGTTTTTAGTGAATTTTTTTTTTAATTTTTTGATTAAAGATTTTTACTTTTTCTGTTCGTCTCATCGAACCAATTCGGAAAAATAAAAAAATTTTGTCAAAAAATAAAAAAAAATAAAAAAAACAAAAATAAGCAAAAAATAAAAAAATTAGTCCAAACAGGGCATTAATTAACATTGATGGTGAATGCACTTAAATATTTACCGATATAACAATGCCATGTATACGGGGAAAAAAACTCAGACAACTATTGAGAATTTAAAGTAGGTGGTTAAGATTTATTTAGAGTGTGTACCGCATCCTTTTTAATATGCATCTACATCTTATAGATCATTTTTGGAGTAAAATTATGAGTATTTTTTTAAGTATATGAACTTTTTCTTATAGTTAAAGCATTTCTCCATTTTCTTTTCTTTTTTTCCCTTCTCTCTCAGGCATGGAGTGGCCGGCGATACAAGCAGGTGATAGGAAAGCCAATCTTCAATGGCGAAGTAGAAGAAGAGTGCATCTCAATGGCTTTCCTCTATTCCCCCACTAGCATCAGCCACAGCTTCAAAGCAAAGCAGGGGAAAACCATATCTATAGCTCAACAAGCCATAATTGCCATACTTTTGACTCTTCTTTACCAAATTTTGGTTTATGTCTGCAAGTTGTAAAGACCTCAAAAGGCTTCACCCTCACCCACCTAAGTGTGATTTTCTTTCAACAAGATAGTATTTAGTGGGTGTGACTTGTGAACTTTGTTTTCAAAAGGAGTTGATTTTGAAGTGGAAAGTTCCTTCATCATAAATATACCAATGAACTTTTTTTTTTTATAAAAAAAAAAGTTAGAAGACTGTTTGTGGAATTTTATATAAAGTGTTATTTTATTTTCAAATGATCTATAGAATTTAACAAAATTTGGTAGAAGATAATATTTTAATATTCATAATATCCGCATGAAATATTAATTTGAAAGATAACAAATAGCACTTTAAAAATTGCATGGCGATAATAAAAATTATAATCAAATGACACTTAGCATTATAAAAATATTTTTTTATTAAGAGTAATTATAAGTAGTTATAGATAATTTTTTATAAAATTTGTTCTATAAATATGTGTATTATAGCCATCTTAAAGACATATATATATATATATATATATATATATATATATATATCTCCAATCAAACTATTTGAGAATGAATTCTATTTGGGAATAAGAATAGTTTAACTTAAATTTTAGAAATAGCGCAATGTAAATTATTCTTCAAAAATTTTCAAGAAATAGTACTTAATATTTGCTGACTAATAGTAGGTGAGTGACAATATTTTTTGTGTGTGTTATATTTATTATGTTGAAGATTAATAAATTTTGATGATCCACTGAACAAATAAATTTCATTGTCGATTGTATTCGAACAGAAAAATGCATCTATGTTCGCTCCAATATTAACTGCGCTAAAGATAAACTTTATTATTCGTTGTATTCGAACAGTAAAATTTATTTATGTTTGCTTAAACACTAGCTATAGTAAAGATAAACTTTATTATTCGTTGTATTTGAATAATAAAATTTATTTATGTTTATAAAATCGTATTATATCTACCGTCATCACTCAATTCGCCACTAAGATCACAAAACAGTAAATATTTATTTTTTTTATATTTAAATAATTAAAATTATTTCTAGTAAAATAATTGCTGGAGTTGGTCATCAAAAAGTCGTTGAACTATGAGAGTAGAGAGGTATGTATTTAAAGTACGTGGTAATGATATTTTGATCCAATTGGCTTAATAAATTGTAAGAGTTAAAATTCTTTTGTTGTACCAAATATTATATAACATGTTTATTATAGACCTTACATTAAAAACTTTAAAATAAAAGAATTAATTGATGAATAGTTATATTTTAAGACCTCATAATAGAATTAGTCTCACCAATTTTGTTTTATTATTTTTAGTACCATCATATAAAATGATAATATAATTAGACTGATTTATCCCCAATTTAAGATTTATATGTAAGGTAATTTCTCTCCCCCTCTCTTGTAAATTAGCTTTATATTTGAATAATCATTTTGACTAGTATAATTATCGTTGAATTAATATGGTAAGAATATTATTTCTGTTTTTGATGGCTTTTTTCTGCATTGCAATAATCTATTGAGGGCGTGTTTGAATTGAGAGCCGAGGAGGGACCGGATTGGCTTAAAACATACGAAAGGCCTACCATTTTAGTTTTTTTTGTCTCTTAAAATAAATAATCACATGTTTGTATTGCATAATTAAGACTGTTTGTTTAATGCATGAATGATTATTAATCCCTCATTCATAGTATTATTAATATTAAGCTCTATATTATTTCATCTTCTTATCTAATCGTCAAAATCTCTACAACTTTTATTTTATTTTTTATTTCACTATAACGTAAATTGAATTTCTCATTGTACATATAATTTCCTATATTAAAAAAATATGTAAGACCTACATTATTACTTATCCATTCTCTTTTATTTATTTTCATTCAAAATACCAAACGAGGCATAAAGGATTTTATCACTTTTTTAAATAGCCAAAATATGTTACTTATCACCCAAAATAGAATTACTAATAAAATTATCACTTTAACTTATGTAAAATGTTATCAGTTTAAATACTATTACCAATATCATTTTTGTAGTGTTAATTTAGTTAATAATAAATTTACAAGTCCACAATATTTTGTGAATTTTTTAAAATTAAATATTATAAATAATATTTTTATTACTATTTTAGATTAGAGAAAATTTTGAAATGATAACAACTAGAAGCATTAAGAGTTTTGTAAGATTTTAAATATTTATTGACAATTTGAAATAGATTTTTACTGTTATTTTGAAAAATAATTGTAATAATTAAAATAAGTTCTAAGTAAAAAAATACTTTAATCAAGAATAATTTAAAAATAAAAAATTAATCAGAATAAACTTATTAAAATATATTAGGCGAGAGTAATTGTTGTTTGGTTAGCCATAAATTACTTTAAATAAAAATCCTGGATCTTGATTATTCGCTATCACATTCGGGAATCGTGTCAATATTTGGGTGAGTAGTGCCGTAATCTACGTTGCGGTTGGTGCCAACCTCACCGGAGGGATTTACAGTGCAGACATCACCGCATAAACTTCTTTCCTTTCGACTGATCAAAATAAGAACTCTGTAAAGCTCTCTCTCTCTCTCTCTCTCTCTCTCTCTCTCTCATTGAGAAAATGGATGGGTTGAAATCAACAGAATGGGGGGATGATCTTCCTGAGTTTACATTAGCAGAGGTAAACATAGTCCGAACCATTTTTTAGGGATTTATTTGCTTTAATTCTCGTAAATTTGCTTGAATTAGCGCTCTCTCTCTCTCTCTCCGGCAAAGAAGGTGTATCATTCCGTATAATTTTGATCTCTGAACTATCTAGCGAACAATGCTTTGCCTTTTGTTGTTCTTGGGTTTCTCGTGCGAACCGTTATGCCGCTGTTTTGATTGTCCTCTGGTCGCGCAACCTTCTCTCTCGCTCGCTTCCCAAGGCTAATGCTTATTATATCGGGATTGCAAAAGCTCTTAGGTCTGTTTGGTTGATATAAACGTGGGATTGGATAAACGTGGGATTGGATATTATATATTTGGTGAGTCTCATAAATCCATTGTTTGGCTCAACACAAAAGTTTGGATATATAATCCAAATGGCACGCATATTCATGATATGCTATATCAGGGAGCAGGGGTATTTGATATTCGGATGGCATTAAAGACCATTTTGCCCCTTAGAAGTTTCACAACTTGGTTTACTTGCCTTCTCTTTATTAGGGGCAAATATGGAATTTTATTGCTATACTTACAAATTTATATATAATACCCATTTATATCATCTTCTAAACAAACAAGGTATATGATAATCTTTAGCAATATATATCCAAAGTGATGTCCTCTGTATTTTATATACATCTTTAGTTGAGATTCTACTAATACTACATGCACAGAAATCAACTATAGACCAAGCACATAAAATATAGGAATTAATAGCAGACCAACAGTTTAAAATACATTATGGTTATCCACATTCATGTAGGACCCACAACATATGTATGTATATGGATGACCGAGAAACACTTTTTGTGATTTTTGTGTTGGAACTCATGTGTTCCAACTATTTTTCTTGAGATTTTTTTATCACATTTCATTGTGCTAGCAGATGCACTCACAAAAATGGTACGAACACATGCTTAAGAGAAAAAGAGAAATTAGGAAGTTTATTTACTCTGCCCAAATTGTCTATATTTATGAGAAGAAAATCATTATAATAAAATAGAGATTATATATGTGAGATAGAAAACACTCAATACCCATACTACTATCGATGCCTCTTGCTCTAGGATAGTTGATCCATCGCTCACTTAGTGTTATTGATCCCCAAGAAGAGGTAAACAAAAAATTATATAAACCAAATTACTCGCCCAATCTAATTCCATCCAAACAGAAAAATTGGTTTATTTGATTGTGCAGTTTGGTTTGGATGAGAAAAAAATAATAAACCGACTAGCTGGATTGGTTTATAATTTTAACTTAAATTGGACTTAAAACCGAGCCAATCCAATAATTTTATATGCATGTGAAAGGCTTCTCTTCCTATGTTTGCTTCTCTCAACTTATAGGCCAACTTTTGTGATTGCTTTCACATTACAATGAATTACACATTCGATGATAATCCACTTTAACACTAAATGGTCAAATTTCTTTGAGCTTTGCTTTTAATTTTATCGTAATAGTGTAAACTTAGTTTTAAATTAGAAAATAATAGTTGACTTTTGTGTCTTTTACTACACAAATTGTTGATTGTGTTATCTTTCTATATATTTATTGTTGCATAAAGTGTCTAATTCCATAATATGAATCGAAACCGATAAATTCATCTAAACCATATTGATTTTTATGTTTTGTTTGATTGAAGCATACAAGCCGAATAAATCGATCCATGTACACGCCCAGCCCCAAGCTCCATTAATTTTTTCTCTCACCCTCACATCTCTATTTTTCTCTTGCTATTATGTTATTCTGTCTCTCAACCTATATCCTTTTAACATATTTACAGAATTTGTTCATTGCTACAGAAATCTAGAACCACCTTAGATGCATTATTTACTTAAACATTGATTGTCGCCTAATTATTTCTTAACCTTGAAGACTTTCTCTTTCCTACTTTTTGCAATTGGTCACCCCACCTTGAGTACCAATCCTAACAATCACTCCATCCACTCGTGGGGTGATCTATAACTGACAACCCTTAACCTGGATGCTACACACTCCTTCGTGCACTTTAAGCTTGCGTGATACTGTACTATCACCTAGGTGCTTTTACAGTCGCACTCCTGATGCAAGTGCCCTCTACTTGCACCTTCTGCATTGTGCCCACATCTACCTTAGATTCCCATTGAAGCTTCATCTTTCCTCACGCTTGAGTCATGAACCAAAGAGATTTGCACCTTGTCCCTAAGGTGTCTTAGTGCCACAAACCAAACCCACATGGAAAAAGGCATACCTTCCTTTTGGTGCACCCTTTTGTTGCCTATCTTGATTTCTATCCGTGGAGCTTCTTTTTGTAAGCAACAACAACTTGTTGTGTCATCCTCTTTAGCTGCTATCCGCAACTATTGTTTGCACTCTCCGCACATGAGTCATACTATTTGTCTGTTGTTTGACAACAACTGATCTTGTGACAACATATCCACACTAACCTATACAAGTTGTCTATCATTGTCCCATGTGACTGGTCTTCCTCGTTGATTGGATTAGATTTAATCATACTTGTTTGCTCTTGAATTCGTCTAATCCTATAATCCGTCCAAAATTTAAATATTCTAACCCACATTTGGTGAATCTGTAATACCTAAAACCTTGAGGACAATAACTATGTTTAGTAACCTTATAAAACATCCTTTCATGCCAGTAGAAACACCCATCAAAATAATATGAGTACACACCAAGGTTTTAAATATCGACCGTTACGTATCGTATCGGCTGATAAGTATCGGGATTTAGGGCCTCTAATACCGATATTTACCAATGTATCGGTTGATACTGTCCGATATCTATCGATACATGACCATATCACCGACACCGATACGTCTTCCGATACGGCGATTTAGAATTCTGGCACACACATATCCCCAAAAGAAAAGGAGAAAATACAAAGTTTACGTGGTTCGGCACAAATTTCCTTCATCTACAAGAGAGAATGATATATTTTTTTTGGGGAATAAAATAGATTTTACAAGGTATTAAGGGAATACTACTCATATATAAGAGCTCCACAAAAAGGAGGTTGAGTTTTTAACCCATAAAAAGGGAGTCAACCCAAGGATGACAACTCTACAAAATCAGTATCAAAAATATATTATGTTCGTATTTTAGACACCCAACTACATAGATTATTGAGAAGGAAATATAATTCCACTTGGATAAAATAAAGATTACACATGTGAGATGAAAAACCACTCAAAACCCACACCACTACCCGAGCCCCTTGCTCTAGTGTAGTTGAGTCCTCACTCACTCGGTGTCATTGAGTCCCAAGAATTTTGCTATATTTGTAGACTTTTTTCACCGCTAAAGAATTCCGAAATCGCCTTAGATGCTTTGTCGTCTTAAGCATTGATTGCCGCCTTTTCCTTTCTTAACCTTGAAGACTTCCTCTCCCTTAGATGTTGCAATTGGTCACCCCACCTTGAGTGGACCAATCCTAACAAATTATATGATTTCTCTCTATTGAGATGCCCTTTGAATTTGATGAAGTTTCAATATCGTATGGTGTGGCCTTGATCCAAAGAGGCATGGTGGACGATGATCTTAGAGAAGATGACAAATTCACTCATGTTATTTGTCTTAGGGAGGAAATCTCAGAGAAGAAGAAAGGAAAATTAGCCTTTTGGGTTAGGGAAGATGACATTCACTCAAAGTTTATGAGTATCTTTCAATTTGTGAGTATCTTTCAATTTTCTTCACAAACCATGCGTATGTGTGGCGTGGTACCCAGTGCAATTCCAGAGGTAGTTAGAGCCTCCACATGGAGAAAGGGGTGGGTGGGT
>JAOTRH010017214.1:0-22500 GCA_034768845.1 Heliamphora exappendiculata | reverse complement strand
ATAGAGAGAGAGAGAGAGAGGGAGAGAGAGAGAGAGAAAAGTTGTTTGTGCATTAAAATAATATCTCATATCATGTTTGAAGTCTAAATTGGAGGCGATTTGAATCGCGGAGTAGTGCAATTGCTTGCAGATTGAATTGGATGCATAATTGATGTCGGTAACACAACTACACTTAATTCACGCTTCAACCAATTTTAGTACTCGAACCTTATTTTTCTTGATTTAATATTTTGAAAATTAACAATAATTTGCCGGTTTTACAAAAAAAATGACAGCAATCATTTGCAGTAAAATAAATAAATAAATAACAGCAATTTAAAACAATTTTAGAATTATATTAAAATAGAATTTAAAATATTCTATTTTTCTAAGATACAATACAACAGATTTAGAACAAAACAGCAATTAAAACAGTTAAAAAAATATTAACAGACTGAATTTAATAAAACAGATTTAATATGCACAACAAAAGAACATCAATTTTTCTAAAATCGTTTTGATAAACAGAAATAGAAAAGAACAAAATATTGTGTTAATTAAGGAAAATGAAAATTAATACTGAAACTGTGAAAGAAAAAAACAAAATCGCAAAAAAGAAACAAATTAAGCTTACAGAATAGTTGAAGAACAGAACGTTGGGATTGAGTCTAGCGCTGAACGATGTGTCCTTAAAACAGAATGCGTCTTCGCCACGGTGCTTGCGATGTAGTGGACGTCTACCTTCAGAATAAAACAATCCCTATGTACAGAGGAAGCACAGCAATCTGTACACACAGCGAACGCTGCAATGTATGAACTTTCTCGAAAAATGACTGGAAGGACGATACAGACAATATGAAGCAACAGATTAATAGAGCTTTGGCAATGATAGTATGGAGGTAGAATTATTAAACTGGGTGCAGGAACAGCCTATTTATAGGCATTAATGGCGACTGTTCATCTTAATCCGAACAGGCACCACACCGATTTAGCCTGGCGATTGGATCACCCAACATGGGCAAACTGGTTCAGTATTCTTGAACCAATAACCGACCCAACGGTCCCAAACAGCCAACGGTAACGAATAAAAATTTAAATTTTAAATAATTTAAATTCAAAAATTTAATTAAATAAATTTTCTGCAAAATGATAAGGGTCAACCCGGACCCCAGACCTGAGCCCGGCCCAACGGGCGGGTGGCAGCCGCGGCGGCGCGCGTGTGGGGTTTGGGTCGAACCCACCGTTGGATAGGTCCTTTCCCGTCCACAAAACTGGATACCCCCAAGGGACACACCCCCTAGGCTCAACTTGGCTTATATAAGCCACTCACCCAAATTTCTCCCAACCACTTTGGGATGGAAAAACATATTTATACTCACTTGGACCCTTACCATTTTTTTCCCAAGCAATGTGGGATAGTTTTAAGTTACCATTATTTTGCCAACTTCAATAGCACACTTTTGGAGTCAATTTTTTATTCACCAATTAATGGTTTTGAATGCCATTAAATCCATAATAACTCTACTCATTGAAATAAATAAATTATAATTTGAAATCATCAAAAAAGATTAATTCAACATAAAGATAATTAGCTTTAAAGATAGTTAAAAATCATGTTTTAACTTTATTCAAAACTTATTTTTTTCAATAATTTTAATATATATATATATATATATATATAGAGAGAGAGAGAGAGAGAGAGAGAGAGAGAGAGGCAAAAAAATAAATAAATAAAGAAGAAAATTGGAGAAGAAAGAGCAGTGACGGTATATAAAAGGGTAGTTGAGGAAGAAAAGAGTAGTGGTGAGAGAGAAAGAGAGAAAAGAGCAGGAATATACAAATAACTCGTCAATTTATTTTAATTTTGTCAATCCAATTTAATTTTGGATTACGTGAGGTAGTGGATTGGATTGAATTGAGTAAAAAAAGTAAAAATAATTAGTTATTTGTGGGTTATATTTTTTTACCATGTCATCAATCCAACCCAACTTACCTAGAGTGCATATTAGTTATCGTATTTTTACATATGGCGAATCTCAATCTCATATACATGTTTATATTTAAATAAATTTTTTATAATTCATAAAGAACAAATTATAATATCTATAATCTTAATTACTACTTTAATTATATGTCGTGAATTTTTTTAACAAGCATACAATGTAAATGTTATTGTTAGATATATTTAATTATATTATTATTAAATTACTACTATTATTTATAGTTAGTTTTTTACTTTGCGTGTTAAACATGAATTTTTTTATAAAAAAAAAAATTGCAATAGATTTTTATTTTTTAGAAACAAATTTTTAAGAAAAATACTATTAAATTTTATAATTTGTCAATTCACTAAACTGCCTAAACTGTGAGTTGAAATTATTAAAAAAATATTACTTAACTCATTAATTTTAATAATCAGTGAGTTGGCGATGAATTGAAAAACAATCGCCGGCTAAAAAAAGGAGTTGTTTACAAATTTTTCTTTAATTTATTGTAACTCAATTTGCACGCACCCCGAGGAAAAAGTAGTGACGGAGGAGAGAAAGAGAGAAAGGGGTAATTGAGGAAGAAAGAGTAGAGAAAAGGTGAGGAGGACTTGAGGAGAGGGAAAAATAAGAAAAATGGCAAGAAATATATAAAAAGGGGTAGAAAACAGAGGGAAAGGACTTCAGGAAATAGAAGATAGGAGAGAGCGGAAGGCATGTGGGCGAAGAGAGGAGGACAAAATTTTACGAAATTTTGAAGTATTGTGCAGGTGATATTGTTATGTCTTCTAATAAAATTTGGCATTATTATAGTGGATGAAAATATTATGTGAATTTTTTACATGTTACACCGAGAGTACCAAATAATTAGTTAGAGTGGACTGAAGAAAAAAAAAAAAAGAGAAGAGAAAAGAAAGAGCAATAAAGATGTGAAATAGTTAATTTATACAATTATAATAAGGTAACACCTAAGTTGATGAAATTTTTGTAATATTTTGTCTTATTTACATAAAAAATTTTATTTTATTTGTTATTTTTATCTTTTGTATTCACTTTTAAAATGGTTAAAAAAATTTAAAAAATAAATTATAAAATTTTAATCTTTCTCAATTCATAACCTGCATAACGCATGGACACAACTACTTGTGAGACAATAAAGGACGTGGTTAAAGAGAAATAAAAGGCTCACACATTTGAAAAGTTGTGTAGGTGTGTGATTAGTGATCCATTGTTGTAGCGTATAAGGGTGTTGGTGCAGTCTTATTGCATTTCGGCCTAATCGATTAAGTTTTAGATCTCACAAAGACTATTCTTAGGTTTTTCAATGTGTAAAGTCTATTTTTAAGGTTATTTTGACTGAATTCTGATCATAAAAATGAGATCCAAAAGGTACCAGTTTTGAGACATAAGTTTTAAAAGATCAACCGTGACATGACATCCAATTGTCAAGAAATTTTAATATGATAGTCTTGATACTTGAAAATAGATATTCAACAATTATGAACTAATTATTTAATTAATTAAACAAAATTATAGAAAGAAAAAGATAAATTAAAGACACTTTTAGAATTATTGTACAATAACATTTACATCTACCTTTGCCTTGTCAATGACATTTTTTGAATTTCAGTTGAGTGGTTTATATGTTAATTTTTTCTTTCATCTGGCCTACATTCATTTCTTATCTATTTTTAAAATATTCTTCTCTTGTTTTTTTATCATTCACTCATAACTTGACTTGTACCATTATTTGAAATGGTATATTTGACATTTTGATATTTATACTTTATTGAGATTGTACCCTTTGTACTTATTATTTTTACTATTTTATTCCTCTTATATTCTTATTTTAAATTGTATTCTTGATACTTTTGGCATGCGAGAAGTTATTGTATTTCTTAAAATATCATTATTGTTACTTTTATTATTTGTATATTGGGAACATGCTTTTGCTAAGACTTCTATGACAACCTGAAAAATAGTCCTAAAGTAGGTGATCTTAGTTAACTGTTAACTGTTAATTGTTAGTATATTAGAATTATGTTAAAAAATTCACAGAATTTATTCCCCTATATGAGGTGACTCTGACAATTATGAAAAAGTTTTCAAAAGTAGCTTTAATTCTCAACGATTTTACAAATAATTAATGATATTATGATTATGATTCTTATATGATATATTGATTCATAATGATTTCGATATGAAAAGTCTACAGAATTTATACCAACACAGATCGACTTTGAAAAATAATTCGGGCGCTATCCCATGATGACTCTAAGTGCAATGATAAATACATTGAGTTGAGGTGGCCATGAGATGTGATACGAGATGCGTGGTATTATGATTATGATTTCAATATGATATATTGATTCATAATGATAGTTCCATTCAGAATATTGTGATAGCATGTGAGTTTATTGTTTATACCGATTCTATTGATTATGTACTAATTCTATCGTGATTTTGAGATCGGACTATTCAAATATATGACTTACACTAATTGATTCCTTTGAATACTTTGCTCTTATTGCTCATATGCCATATTTATTATACTCCTCCTCAGCATACTTTGCATACTTGTCCATTCACAGACTGTGAACTAGTATAATTCGTTAATATTTTTTGGGTGAGCTGTTGGGACGATAGAGAAGGACTCTATTGCCACAAGACCCACTTTTGTGATCTCCTAAGATCCCATGTTATATTGTAGGATGATATTGCACTGTTATCATTTTGACTTTATTTCTGGGCCTAATGGGTATCACCACTAGTTTGTACATAATTGATCATACAATTATGTTACAATCCCACGCTATTGATTTTAACCCTGCGCTATTGATTTTATTTTTACGTGGCCTGTTGGATCAAGGCCAGTGGCTTACGGTAGAATATATTTTTGGATTCGAAATTTTTATTTTTTACACCAACAAGTGAAGTCGTTAAACGTAACGAGTCTAGGGGCTTGAGGAAGTGAAAATTGGCTGGAAGAGGAGGGGGTGAGGCGCAAAAAATGAGCTAGTGAGTGAGGAAGATAGATCATGAGTAAGAGAGAGGGAGTACCAGTGAGAGGAGAGGGAGAGAGGAGTTACCTATATATATCATGCCGCACGCCACTGCCACCACCACCAACCCCTCACCGCCAGCGTCGATTACCGTCGGATCCCTCACTGCTTATCCCTCACCGCCAGCGTCGATTACCGTCGGATCCCTCACTGCTTATCCCTCACCGCCAGCGCCACCAACCCATTACCGCCATCGATAAGAGAGCTGAGGGAGAGAGAGGGCAGATAGCAGAGAGAGAGGGAGAGAGTAGAGAAAGAGGGACCGCGGTGTAAGCGTAGGCGGTGTGAGGGTCGGCGGTGGCAGCAGTGTGGGTGCGGGGCAATGGTTTTGGGGTGCGGGGTAATTTTGGGGTGGTGATGGTGGTTTTTATTAAAAATTTTAACGGTTGGATTAATTTGATGTAAAAATTAAACTTAATGAGAGGTTAGTGATATATTAAAAACTACAAAAAAAAAATTTTATTTTTGTCAAAATTTCAGGAGATGTCAGTGTAATTTACTCAATAATAAAAGAAAGTATACTTAGGCCAATGATAGGTGAAAATAGAATTACCCAATCAGAAAAGTAGTTAATTACCAAATCATCCTTAACACAGGGAATAAGTTCCTCTTGAATCAGCCCTGTTCGGTGGACTATTCTTTCTGTTCTTTTTCACTTCCTTAGATCTCCTATGAGTTTCTTATCCCCTCATTTTAGGCATTAACTTATCCCCTCATTTTAGGCATTAACAAACAAAGGACTTGTTTTGTTAAAAAACTATTTTTATGAGATAATTAGTGTAAGTATTAGTGTCTAAATTATTAGTATAGTGTTTTTTTTATTAAAAGATGTTTAGTTGAGAATAGAATAACCTACGAATAAATAATACGTTATTTGGTTTGATATCATTTTAGTGGAATTAAATCTTTTCATATACAAAAATGATCAAAATAATCTCGATACTAACCACCTAACCCCATGGGTTTATGATAGTCTCTATAAAGGGTATTAAGTTAGTTGGAGAGTTTTTTAACCCGCATCTAAATAATTATCAAACACATCAATATATGATACTATTAATAAAATAGTTCAATTCTAAGCCCTAATCTCACAATCAAATGAGGGATCAAACATGATCCCATAAAACAATGCAAATGAACAAAATATGGCAGTAGTTCATTTTTTACTTCTTTCTATTTATGAAAACAATATTGGCTGATTGTCCAAATCACTGCTGTAATATCACCTAACCAACATATAAGCACCTTTTATGGTGCAATATAGGACCAATTTGGCATGTATAGATGAAATAACTCGAATCGTTCATCTCGTATGTCATATAGAGAAGACTATTTATGCCAAATTTAAGCTAAGTAAGTACATGCATAAATTATTTTTTGTTTTCACAAAATAGATAATTTCTTTATTTAAAATAAACTATTTATAAAGCAAAATGTGTTTGTTCACATATCTATCGACATGTGATTACATTAAATTAAGTTTTTATAGAAATGATATTTTTGGTGGGAATATGAGATGAGCAGTTTATAAACATGGGTCCATCTTGGTGGATTTCCTGTCCTTCCATCCACTAGAGGCCAATTAAGAGGCAATCAAACCCCAAAACTATTCCTCCTAATCCTTGTCTTTTTCTGCACACCCTCACCTCTCCCGTCAAAACTTCATTGAATGAAGAAGAAGAAGAAAGCAAAAGTTAAAAAACAGAGAAAAGAAATGATATCCCCTCCTCCAATAGCCACCAAAAGTGGTGTCATTTTAAATTGTAATTGTTCGGTAGTCTCGGAGCTTTATATGCTTTATGCAGGGTAACTATTTGATTATATAGTGAAAAATACTTTGCATAAAATAATATCAGTTCACTTTTGTTGTGTAAATAAAATTAAGAAGAACTAATTTAATGTGCATTGCACATTTTTATTTGTTAAAAATACTACTTAAATAATACCACATAATATTTTAGAAATAATTAATAATTTTCCCATCTTAGAAGACTCTAAAGACAAGCAGACAAAACATCACCTAACCCTATTGTTATTCCTTCCAACACCACTTCCAAATGGTCGTTTCCGCCACATTAATTTGCACTCTTTTTCTCACCCTTTTGCTCCCACATAAAGTCCCTTTTGCCTTCAATTATACCAACTCTCCCTACTTTGGACACAAATTCCCAACTTTGTTATCCCATGTCATACATTGAGCCATAAGTTTGTGTTGTGATTTGATCACCCATACTTGAATTTAGTTGGGCAACGGATATTCAATTTTAGTTTCACTAAAAGCAAATAAATAATACGAATAATTTTAAAAATACAAAAATATACGTAATTTAACTGACTGCTTACGTTCACGGACGAAAAGAAATAATCTATTATAAATAATAAGGATTACAAGAACTCTATATATATATATATAGTTTCAAACTGAGTCTCTCTCTACCACTTTTTAGCCTTCAACTAAGTTTCTATGATATAGTTCTCTTAACTCTAGACGAAACAAAATATCTATTATATACAGGGGCGACACTATGTGTTGAGGTATGCGGTCAATGACCCCATGAAATAATGTTTTTAAAATTATTATTATAGCAATTCTTTAGTTGATGTATAATTGACCCTATTTTAAAAATAAAATT
The DNA here is from genome assembly GCA_034768845.1 of Heliamphora exappendiculata. NCBI lineage: Eukaryota > Viridiplantae > Streptophyta > Magnoliopsida > Ericales > Sarraceniaceae > Heliamphora > Heliamphora exappendiculata. The sequence continues at coordinate 14,841 of JAOTRH010017214.1, read as the reverse complement.
GACCCCATAATAATATAAAATACTATAATTATCTTTAACGCATTACACCAGATTATTTCTCTTAATATTTTTATTCCAAATATAAATGATATATTCATAATTCTTGAAAAGTTATGACACAAAATTTTACAAATTAAAAATTAAATTATACTATTACCGTATTGAACTATTGTTTACAATCATAACTATTCAACTTCAAGCTCAAGAGGTTACCAACCGTTTTATAGAGTTCAATATCAAGTTAGATTTTTGTGTGGTTTGATTCAATAATTACGTATTAAAAATTATATTTTTGATACTATAGACACTTAAATTATTTTGTACTAATTTTAAAACATAAATGTCGTCGAATACAATTGTAAAAATTCATGTATTTATAATTTTTTTGTCAAAACAATAACGTAATTATAGTAAATGTGTATTCTACTTGTTAATTGATACGTATAATTTATTTTGTAGTATGCTAATAATGGATGATTTATTATTAATTAGTATAAAAATTATTATTTTATAAAATAAATAGAATTTAAATTTTTGAATGACTCTATCAATAAAAATTTTTGGAGTCGCCACGGATTATATAAGCCATCACTAAAAAAAATCCTAAAAATAACTTCAATATGTTGCGGTAGTGTTTTTGCGCTCAATGAGTGTGTACTAGCACCATTCACTGCCGCTCCCTGTTCTCCTGGCACTCGAATGCCTTGCTAGCATCTCATTAGCGCACGATTCTATCTTTATGGCGTTCGAGTGCTTAGCTAACGCTATGCTAGCGTCAATTTTTAGTGTTCTGGTGCTTAAGAGCCCGGCTAGCGTTAGCTTTTGATTCTGTTGATAAATTTAAGACACAAATTTAATAGTTTGTAGATTTAGTTTCGATGTAACATTTTCGTTTATCATGATGAAATTAAATTTGTAACAATCGTGAATGTTGCTTTAATTAAATAAACTACATAAATCTTATAATTCTTGCTCTTTGGCTCTTTTGATCTTTTTTCCAACATTCACCTCTCATAGATCATGTATATAGTTTGTTATAACCTAACAAATTTAAGTTTTTTGAGATTTTGTTCAATTGTTCGATTTTAGATTAAGCTCCTCATCGTTTTATCACTATCTATTTTTGTTTATATTTGACTGAACGGAGTTTACTTCTATCGGGTTTTAATGATTAAAAATGGCTATCTTATAACTTTCGGAACATAAAATTATTTATGCAAAAAATAAAATAATAAATATTTTATTTTTGTATTTTATTTGATAAAATAATGTTAACTGGCTTTTGCATAAATAACGACATATTTTCAGTGACAGATATTTTTGTAACTTTAATTATTAAAAACAAAATCTGAAGTGTATTTAAATAAAAGTGAAATATAAAATTAATTTTCATTATAAAAAATGAACAGTAAATAGGTACCGCTTATTTTTTTTAAACATAAATATATTTTTTTATTATACCCAAGGCGGACCTGGGAGGGTGCTGCGGCGCCCCTCAGGGCAGCAGGCTCGTGCTGTGTTTTTTGGGACATATTTTTTGAGTATATTTTTATGATCTAATCTGTTTATTATGTAGAATACGTTGATTTTATTTAGTATTTAAAAATTTACATTTATCAGATATCTGTAACTAAGTGATTAATTAACATATGTTTAAAAATATTTTTTTAAAAATTATAATTTTTATTTATTTATTTATAAAATAACAATAGAAAATTTTATTCAATCATTTAACTAAATATATCCGATGAATCTAAATTTTTATATATTAAACAAACTCGACGTGTTCTATATAATAAACGAATTGGATAATAAAAATATCATCAAAAAATGTACCCAAAGGGAGCGCAGCACGAGCGTGCTGGCCAAGGGTCGCAGCCCGCTCCCGAGCTCGAACTCAGGCTACCTTGGACACAAATTCTCAAACTTTTTCTTCTTGGATTTTGTTCCACAGTCGCCGATTCCTCTCTCTCTTCATCACCCCGAATCATTAATAAATCTTAAAAACCCATAAATTAATGGCAAAAAAGCTTCAGAATTCTTCTCCTTTTTCCTTTATATGCACACGTAGCCCTTCGAAACCTCTTGATCATAAGCTCTCTATCCAGATCAAATGGGAAGGAAAAACACAGATCCGGCATTAATGGCGGGTTCTTCCTCCATTGCTCTCCTGCAAGAAAGATTCAAGCAGCTGGAGCGGGTGAGGGAGAGGAGAGAGGAGAGAGAGCTTCTAAACCAGTTTTCGGAGTCGGGTAGGGTCGCACCAACCAAGGGCTTCGGGACCGGAAAGGTGACGTTCCAACCGGAGACGATGATCTTCCCGCCGTCACCGCCGCTTCCCCTTCGACTCGGCTCAGATGACAAGCCGGCCGATTTCGGAGCCGCCAAGATCCGGCCGTTGACGGATGTGTGGACCAGGAACTCGGCGGTCAGGATCAACTCACTGGGTTCTGAGAATTCTGAAGTTGATACTTCGCTCCATCTGTAGACAATCACTGTTTCTCTTCCTCTGTTTTTAGATTTTTTTTTTGTCCTTTTCGATTCTTTCCCCTTATGATAAAAGGAATAAGTAATTAGAGTTCAATCACACAATTAACGTTCGATTACTATTTTTATTTTTTTAAACGAAGCATATTGATAAAAAAAACAATAATTTGTGGTTAGCTATATGATTTAACTCTTCGTAAATAAATGAACTGTTGTAGAAAAAGAAGTACACAGAATTAAACCATATTATCATATAAAAACTCCAATTGGGTCACTTATTTGTGCAATCCCTGAAGCTCCAAGAATGAAAAATTTGTTTATAATTTATATATATATATATATATATATATATATATATTAGCAACCCTGAAACTCATAGATTGGGAAATTTGTCCATAGTTTACATATACACACACAAACGCGCACACATATATGTTCCTGTTGAAATCTGGCAGTTCAAATTTGCAATTAAAAATTACATTACCAATTAATACTAAAAAGTACAATTAATTCAGGCAAATTAAATTACTTTTATTAGTAGAAGTACAAAATCTTAAAATTACAGTACATAAATAAAAGTAATAATGTGAAATTAAATTTTTATTTTTATTCTCCTCTATGTAGTTGTCACAATACTCAATAAGATCTGATTGGAATTGAGAATGAATTTGTTAATCTCTAATTCGATGATGAGTGTGAATGAATTCTAAAAGTTTAAATGAACACTGATGGGAATTTAGTACAGATTATCTCTCTTCAATTGCATTGTAGTTAAAGATAACAAAGTGGTCATCTTATTCAACCTCCATAATTATATTATGCAATTTAATGCATGTTGTCATAATATTACTAAGTGTTTCTTGATCCCAAAATGTGCTGATTCATACACAATTGCAAAACGTATTTGGAGTACTCAAACTACGCGCTCTACACCTTTTTCTGATGACTCTTGAGCAGCAACAAAGTAATATTTTTTTTTATTTTCTTGTGATTTTGAAATTATTTTCACAAAAGTTGACCACATGAGATATATACCATTAACAAGATAATATCCCATCGTATATGCATGATTGTTAATTGAATAATTGATTAGAGGAGCACGACATTCGGCGAGCTCACGAAAAACAAAAGATCGATATAGCATGTTGATATTATTATGAGATCCGGATAACTCAAAAAATGCATGTCATATTTAAAAATCATAAGATGTCATCGCTTTCAAAATAATTGTTGGGTCATGGATGTGTTCAGAATACATATCTTACCACACAGCCGAACAATTCTTCCACTACTAATGCATACAATCAATACTTTTTAACATTTTAGGAAAATCACGTTGTTTGCCAAATACTAACAATCTAGCAATGTCATTATTGTTTGGTGATCTCAAGTATTCATCACCAAATACACCAACAATTGTTTTGACAAATCTTTTAAGACTTTCTATGGCGTTACTTTCTACGATCCGCATATGATTAATCGTCTATAGAATTAGCAAATATTCTATAAGCAAGCATCCTCAAGCATCCCCAACACCACAAGCATCCATTTTTGTGCAAAAAGTATGGATCGTAGCTTTCTACTGGAGATTGAATTCGAATAAAAAAATAACGATTCATTCAAAACCTCTTTCGAAATAATTGAGGAGGATACACAGGATATTCAGTAAAATAATCGCGATAAAGTCTTTCATAATCTTCAACTCTATTGTAATTGATGGCAGCGTAGCCTAGAACAGAATTACGACATTATGATGTTCGTCTCTGCATAATCAAGTGTGGTTCTTGAACGACTACTACTGCAAACAAGCTGAATTCACCATCAGAGTTATCGTCTTTGAAAACAATATGAAGTATTAGGATTGGCCATGACTAATAGTGAAAATACTCAAAATAACGAGGAATGTAATTGTGATGAATAAAAATAAGAGATGAAATGAACATATTTATTGATGGAAATAATTTTTTTTCAAAAAAAAAGTAACTATTATAAAATGACCGTTAAAATATAGCCCTTGAATTTTTTAAATTACTATATATTAAATTAAAAAGTAGCTATTATAATATAACTGCTAAAATATGACTGTTAAAAGTTTTAAATTATTAAATATTAATTTTTTTTAAAAAAATTATGACTTCTTGAAATAAGAAGTATGGTTAGAGTTGTAAATAAAAATATTACTTTTTGGCTAAATTATAAAGAATATAGTTGAAAATGTTCTAATATAGCAATATTTGTTATATATATATATAGCAATATTTGTGTACGGTGCTAAACCGTAAAGTCTATTTATTTGATGGGTTGAACCCGACCTGTCCGCTCATTTCCTTCGTCAACCACCTACAAGGACCAACAGACGTGAACTATTCGGCGGTGAACCTCCGAAAATCGCTCCGACGATCAAGTTAGTTAGTTGTTCTTTTTTATAATGGAGAGTATAACTACGTCAAACCAAAATATACAGTCATCTGCCCTTTTTAAGGAAGACCTACCTTTTATAGGGCATCAAATGTTCTTTTTTTCCTAACTTCATGATTACTTCAGACACATAACCCTGCAGGGCGGCTCTACAAGTCACATCAATACAGAAACTGACGCCTTGAGGAGCGTTTGGTCATATCACCATTAAGATTGATACCTCGACCTGCTCTCTGGGCCGATACTCATGAGCGTATAGCGCCTGCCGAAGTGGAAGGCACTTGATGGGAGGCGGCGCTCGGTCTAATCGCATTAAATGCTACACTCCCGTGGTCAAATCGTATTTAATGTTTTGTCAGAACTCGATCGTCGTGCTGTGACTGAACCCTTTGAGGTCTTCTACGTACCTCAGCCATCTTGGTACCGAGGCCACCTACAACTAGGTAATGCCCCTTCTGGGTCATGATGAGGCGTGTGAGATATGGGCCTGGGTCGTAAACCCGTCCATTATGGGCCTCGGCCCGTGTGAGATATGGGCTTGAGGGGAGCTGAACCGTTCTACTCCTTTCCTTTATTGCGCCGTCGTCGCCAGTTTAAATGTACTTAAATACGCATTATTACACACCACGTGTGAAAACACGTTTGGCCCCCTTCGCGGTGCTTCGTACCTTCCTGAGCGTGGGCAGACGCCCTATGGTCTGCCCAAAGCAACCGTTGGCGCTTCGTTTGGAGAATGCCCATGCGGGTATAAATTTAGGCTTTTGCCTCTTCTCTTTCTTTCTGCTGCTTTTGCTATTTTCTTCTCCTCCTATTCACTCTGACCTAGACCCCGTTGCCGGTGGTGAACTCTATTAGCACAAGACTAGCGTGAGGCTCTCCTTTGTTCATAGTCGCCATTCTTCGTCAGTAAGTAAATTCCTGTTATGTTTTTGTTCCTCCACATTGTCATATCTCTCCGTTCTTTCATCCTATCCACTTCGGGTTAGGGATTTGTGTTTTTACAGTACTTTTTCTTCCCCATTCTCTTTCCGTGTTTCTCCCTTTTCTTCGCCATGGCCAGAAAAGGGAAATTCGTCAAGGAGGTTAATACTCCCGCCGCTTTGGCTGCCTTTAGGGCAAGATACCGTATTCCTCCCTCTGTCACGGTTCACTACTGCGATCCTGACATCCCTCGGTTGCCCTTTCGGCCCAGAGGGAATGAGGTTGAGTTCCCTATTGCGACTATAGTGGAGGCTAGGGTTCGCTTCCCCATAGATCCTCTACTACGGGAGATGTTTGCCATATGTCGTCTCACGCCTTGTCAAGTGTCCATTAATTTCATTCGGGTGGTCATGGGGGTAGCCAAGATCAACCGCCGTTATGGTTTAAATCTCGGCATACCCGAGATCTTCCATTCCTATACTATTGTTGGGAATGAGAACTCCTACTACCTCCGCCAGCGGAGCGTCGCGCAACAAATGGTGCATGACTTGCCCGACTCGAACAAACACGACGACGACCTTGTGTTGGTGGGGGGTGATTTTGAGTTCCAGGCCAACCACGCTGGACTTGCTGACTGTTCCATCCCGAGGGTTCCAGGGAGTCTAGGTTGGTTTGGCTCCCCTCCCCTTCTTTCGATTCAGTTCTTTTAGCATTTCATGTTCTTATTTCGTTTGTACTTTAATGCTAATGTCTTGTGTATGTATTTCAGCTGCCTCCCTTGCTAAACAATTGAAGAGAGCGGCCAACTTTGGTGAGGTTCAGCGCTACTTGCACATTTGAGAATCCCGCTCGTCCCCAGATCTACTTGACTATGTGCCGAACTACCGAAGAGTTATACGCCATATGGGGGTTCGGCAACAAGACATACTCCTTCAAGTACCGCCAGTACCATCCTTTCCACCTCGGCCGAAAGAAGAAGAGGAAGAGATGCCACGCCAACGAACCTTTAACCTTAGGGCATCCGTTCTTGGTCGCGACGGTGCAAGCACTTCGGCAACTCCAGCCGTTAGGATATCAGCACCTCTGCTTCCACGTGGGATGGTCCCAGAGATTCCTTCGCCGCCTCCACCGACTGTGCAGAGCCCTCCGCGTGAGCAGGCAGCGACTGTGGGTGAAACTCGGCCCCGTTCACTCTCCCCAACTGATGCTCGGCCCCTTCAGCGCCGTTGCCTCGTCCGTGGAGACGGCACTTCCATTGCCATCGTGGAAGCTACCCCAACTAAGGAAGGGGAAGATGCGGCTACAGCTCCCACTCCCTGGCTCCCTGAGTTCATTGTCCAGGGTCGTTAACTCCACGTTGGCGAGTCCTCGAAGGTCGACAACGTCGCAAAATGTCTTACCAGAGGGCTATCCCTCCCCGTGGACATTGCTGACCACTCCAGCGTGAACCTTCCCACTCTATTTGAACGAGTATATCAGCTCGGCGTTGGGGTATGTGACTAGTAGTACATACATACATTTTTTTAATCCTTTGGTTTTTGCAGCAACTCCAAGCAGTAACCGTACTGCACGATCGCTTTGTCGAGGTTGCTAGGGAGACGAAGAAACTTGGCAAGGCACTTGCCTAATCCACCAAGCACACCAAAAATTTGGAGGTGGATCTGGCACACAATACCTCTACTCTCCAAGGGTTGGAAGCTCGCTTGAAGACGGCCGAGGAAGAAGAAAACAAGGCCAAAAAGGAGCTGAGGAAGATTAAGAAGGAGGCGACTTCCATTATTGTGGCCAATACTGAACTCCGCAAGATGATAGCAACAGCACAGGCAGAGCCGAAACCCAACGCCAAATAGCTGCTGACCTCAAGGCTGCTAGGACTGAGCGCGACGACCAGCTCTGGTAACAGGGTTGGGATGAGTGCGGTGCTCAACTAACGAAAGAGGTGCTCAGCATCAAAGCCGAATTGATGGCTCTAGGTTGCAAACAGGGTCTCGAACGCACTAGGGTGCCCCTGAGCTCTCCCCTTTGGAGTGATCCCCCAACCGACGGCGAAGCTGCGGCCGCTGTCGACGAGCAGATCGCCGAGGTGGATCCCACAAATCCTGAACTCCCTCCAGAGCTACCTCTTCCTCGTCTCGGTGATCTACAAGACACGGCTACCAGCCGTCATGCTTTTGACGGAGAAGAGATGGTGGAAATTCAAGACGACAGCCATGACAAAGAGGGTGGTGACGGTCGGGCTGAAGTGGTGAATAATGCCCCACATTAAACTGTTATTTTTGTTCTTTTTCTTTCTCATGGGACGCCTCGGCCATTTTGACCTCTATAAGGCTGGGCTTCCCCCTTCTGTACTCCTTTCATTTAATTAATGAGAATATGTTTTGCCTTACCATTGCTGGATGTGCTGATGTTTTTCCTTTATTCTTGCCTTTCTTTTCCATTCACTCCCCTTTTGTTTTTTTTGGCCTCTGTCTATGAGGAGTTAGTTCCATTTGATGAGGGGTTGTTCCTGAGAGGATGTTCTCATCCTCAGGCCGAGCTGGCCTCTGGACTCCTGAGAAGATGTTCCATCCTTGGGCCGAGCTGGCCTCTGACGAGGGGTTGTTAGAAACCCTGGGAGTATAGACTCTTGAGAGGATGTTCCATCCTCAAGCCGAGCTAGACTCTGAACTTCTAAGAGAATGTTCCATCTTCAGGCCGAGCCCAGGCCGAGCTAGCCTCCAAGGACACCCATAATGCGCACAAATCTTTCATTCATTGCTTAACAAAAGAAGAAGGATACAAGACACACAAAGAGAACGCTTAATGATAAAACACCCTGAGGTTAGCCTAATTCCATGGTCGAAGAACGTCTTTCCCTTCAATACTTTCGAGACGGTAGGCACCTCGGCCCACGACCGTTTTGACTCTGTAGGGGCCTTCCCAATTCTGTCCCAGCTTCCCTTCTCCTAGGACCTTCGTGTTGCCCATAACTTTCCTTAAGACCAGATCCCCAACCAGAAACTCCCTTAGCTTGACCCTTCTATTATAATCCCTGCTTAACTCTTGCTGATACGACCTGATCTTCAGTAACGCTTCCTCCCTTCTTTCTTCAATCAAGTCCTACTCTTTAGCTAAGATATCTATATTTTGCTCGAGATCGAAGTGGTCTGACCTCATCGTTGGCAATCCAATCTCAAGAGGTATGACGGCCTCGGTACCGTAAGACATTGAATAAGGCGTTTCCCCTGTAGATCTTCGCGGTGAGGTTCGGTACGCCCATAATACATGGGGGAGCTCGTCTACCCACCTTCCCTTCGCCTTTTCCAATCATTTTTTGATTCCGGACAGGATGGTCTTGTTGGAAGCCTCGGCCTGGCCGTTGCTTTGCGGATATGCTGGAGTGGAGTTGCGAAGCTCGATCTTCAGTTCGGCACAAAATTCTCGAAATAACTTGCCATCAAACTGGGTGCCGTTGTCAGAGATGATAGTACGCGGGATGCCAAACTGTGTCACGATATTTTTTCAAATGAACTTTTTCATAACTGATTCTTTAATGTTGGCAAGTGGCTCCGCCTCAACCCATTTGGTGAAATAGTTCGTAGCTGCCACCAGAAAATTTTTATTTCCCGCTGCCTTGGGGAATAGAGCGACGATCTCCAGTCCCCACTGAGCGAACGACCATGAGCTATACAAAGGATTCAATGCCCCTGCGGGTTGATGTATGTAGGGGCGAACAATTGGCACTTCTCGCAATTCCTAGCGTACTGCTGTGCGTCTTTCTGCATGTAGGGCCACCAGTACCCTTGAGAAATCGCACGATGAGCAAGGGACCGTCCCCCCGTATGACTGCCACATATTCCGTCATGAATCTCATGCAAAAGGTCATCCACCAGACTTGGATGTACACATTGCAAGTACGGTCCAGTGTAGGACCGCCGATATAACTTGTCTGTTTGGAAAAGCCAGAAGCGGGCCGCCTTGAGTCTTAGCTTATACGCCTCCATTTTGTCGGTTGGAAACGTACCTTGTTTTAAGAACATGACAATGGGGTCCATCTAGGACGGTAAGGAAGCGGTTGGCAAAACGTCATCATATTCCGTGTTCGTTTTGTCAATGCTCGGCCCCAGGAGGAACCGAACTTCCACCGTTCTTTCCTTGCTCGTCCCAACGGCCGAGGCGAGACTAGCGAGTGAATCAGCGTGATTGTTTTTGGCTCGGCCAACTCGCCCAACCTTGATAGAGGAAAACTGCTCATGGCCTCTGTGGCCGTCTTAAGATATTTCACCATACGCTCATCTCTTGCTTCATATGCCCCGTTTAGTTGATTGACAATCAGTTGGGAGTCACTGAACACTTTTATCATTGTGATACCGGGCTTTGTTGCTGCATTGAGTCCTGCCAATACTGCTTCATATTTGACCTCGTTGTTAGAAGAGGTAAAGCCAAGTCTGAGAGCCTGTTCCACTATCACGCCATCGGGAGATGTGAGGACCGTTCCTGCCCCCGCTCCATAGTTATTCGATGCCCTATTAACGTGTAGTGTTCAGAGTCCTGCCGTTCTCAGAGCTGTTGGGAGTTCAGCCATCCCCTCACCGTTTCCCTCTGCTCTTGGCACGTTCCCAGAAAACTCGATAATGAAGTCTGCCAACACCTGGGCCTTGATAGCCGTACTGGGCCTTGATAGCCGTACTGGGTTTAAAGCGAATATCGTGTCCCCCAAGCTCGATGGACCATTTAATCATTCTTCCCGTCAAGTCGGCTTTGGAGAGCAGTGCCTAGAGGGGATACTTCGTATACACGACAATGGCATGCCCCTGGAAATAATGTTGCAATTTTCGCAAGGAGATGATCAAGGCGTAGGCTAACTTTTCCAAGGGCAGATACCTTGTCTCAGACCCAATCAGAGTATGTCCAACGTAGTATACCGGGCTTTGTTGTTTGTCTTCTTCTCTGACCAGTACCGCACTGACAGCATGGGACAAAATCGCCAAATACAGATGCAGCTCCTCTCCGTCCTTGGGGGTCGAAAGCAAAGGCGGGGAAGACAGATACTCTTTGAGGGTGAGAAGAGTTTTCTCACAGTTCTCATCCCAGCAAAATCTTTCCCTTTTCTTCAATGTCAGGAAGAATGGCCGACATTTATCTAGAGCCCGGCTTATGAATCGATTCAACGCAGTCGTCATCCATGTTAGTTTCTGCACTTCTTTGACCGAACATGGCTTTCGAACATCCATGATGGCCCTGATTTGGTCTGGGTTGGCCTCAATTCCCTGATGCGTAACCAAAAAGCCAAGGAATTTGCCCGAGCCGACGCCGAAAGCACATTTTGCGTCATTTAAATGGAGGCTGTGGGCTTTCACGATATCAAAGATCCTTTGTAGATCAATCAGATGGTTCTCCCTCCATTTAGATTTGACTACCATGTCGTCTATGTAGGCCTCCATCGTTTTTCCAAGTACTTCGGCGAACATGCGCATGACCATCCTCTGCAAGGTTGCCCCAGCATTTTTTAGGGCGAACGACATGACATTATAGCAATAAGTCCCGCGCGGGGTGATAAATAAAGTTTTCTCTTGATCTCGGCCTAGCATGGCTATCTGATGATAACCCCGATATGAATCCAAGAAACTCATACGTTGGTGCCCAGCTGTTGCGTCTACCAGTTGATTAATCTTCGGAAGGGAAAAACTATCCTTTGGACAAGCTTTGTTTAGGTTTGTAAAGTTAACACAAACCCTCCATTTGCCTCCCTTCTTACGCACCACCACTGTATTGGATAACCATTCGGGGTATTGAACTTCCCTTATAGCTCCTGCTGCCAACAGCTTCTGCACCTCATTGATAACTGCTTTCTTATGTTGTGGGGCCGAACGCCTCTCCCTCTACTTTACTGGTTTGGATGCATGATCAACATTGAGAGCATGACATATAAATGTGGAATCCACCCCTGGCATTTCATAGGGTGTCCAGGCGAAGGCTTCCATATTCTGATGTAACAGCCGAAGAAGCTCCTCTTTCTCTTGTCCAGACATAGTTGACCCGAGGAGGAAAAACTTCTCTGGATTGTCAGGATCAATCCCAACCATCTCGAGGTCTTCTACCACTTTGACCTGGACCTCTCTCTCGACGTCATCCAAGACGGGATGATCTCCCATGCCAACGACCTTCACTTCTCGAGGCTGTGCCTCGGCCTTGAGGGCCGCTACGAAACAGTTCTTGGATACAGCCTGATCTCCGTAGACAATCTCGGTTCCTTCAACGGTAAGGAATTTTAGCACTTCATGATACGTCGACAAGACGGCCGTTAACTCGTGTAACCATGTTCGTCCCATTATGGCATTATATGTCGAGGGGACATCCACTACCAGGAATGTTGTTGCGATCTCGGTCGTACCTGCCCTTACCTGTACAGTAACGCTACCTAAGGGCCAGACCGGCTGCGCGTTGAATCCAACAAGCGGAGTGCATGATGGGAATAGGTCTCGATTGTTGAGGCCGAGCTTTTGAAAAAGGTTGTAGTACATAACTTCGACCGAACTCCCCTGATCAACCAACACCCGCTTGACCTCGAAGCTTGAAATAACCAAAGAGACAACCAACGCATCGTTATGGGGGTGCTGTACTCGTTCAGAATCTTCGTCCGAGAATGAAAGTAGGCTACCATTTTCCCCTTCCCTAGCCCTTTTCCCATTTCCTGCCTGCAGTTTCATCACTTCGGCTATGCACCCCAACCGCTTCAACTGCTCTCGCAAGAGGTTCTTCTGCTGTGGCCCTGCCATTCCGTGAATCACGCTGATTACACCGCGGTGCACTGGTCCACTTGAAGGCTCTGCTCTCCTCTCGATGGGGGATTTTTGCCTATCCTCCCCGTCAGCCAGGAACTTCTTCAAATTCCCAAGCTGTACCAAGTCATCAAGATGCTTCTTGAAGGCCCGACAATCTTCCGTCTGATGACCCCTATCTCTATGATAGGAGCACCTCCACTTTATACCACGCTCTATGGCTGATTGAATGACCGAATCGGGCAGTCGGGGAGGCCATTGGAAATATGGCCGGTCCCTAATTTAGGGTAGGATTTTGCGAATTGAATCTTTGAAAACTGCGTTCACGACCTCCTCTCGTCTGTGCTTGTCCCCCAACTGAATCGGGATATTCTTAGGCTCGGCCCTAATCCTCTTTACTGGCCTCGCTGGACTCAACCCTTTGATTCTTGCAGGGTTGTGCCTTCGCGATCTCTCCGGAGTCACCCTTCGTTCCCCAGCCCTACTCTTTCCCTCAGCATTGCCCATATCCTCTTCCACCCTTATATATTGCTTGACTCGGCTCATTAGCGTCGAGATCCCCTGCGGCGATTTTTTCATCAGGGAGGCTCTCAGCTTGCCTCCTGGCGAGAGGCCGTGTTTGAAGGATGCCACGGCTAATTCTTCATTACAATTGTCTATATTATTGTACACTTCCCAGTACTTCCTCGTATACTCGCGTAGGGACTCCTTTCCCTTCGGTAGGGCCATAAGCGCATCAATCTCCTTTGGGATTTTCGTGTTAGTGATGAAGCGCGCTACAAACTTTTGCGATAGATCCTTCCAACTCGTCACTGTCTGAGGCCCAAACCGGTCAAACTAGCGTAGTCTAGCCTCACCTAGACTGAAAGGAAAAACCTTGCACATAAGGGTGTCATTACAACACCACAGCGTCATCATCTGTCTATAGTGGCTGATATGTGTATTGGGGTCTAAACGTTCGTCGAATGATTTAAACCTAGGCAGGGAAAAACTCTTTGGGGGTTCGGCCTGATCCAAATACTCAGCGAACGGTGTGGCTATCTTCTCTTCCCTCACTCCTCTAGGTTCGGTGATTGCTTGATGTGTTGATGACGAACCTTCTTTCCTTTCTGGGGGATCCTTGTTCCGTTTTGACTTCCTGGGAACGTAACTGCTCTCGTCTGTGCTGGACTCTTCTTTTTGTTGGGTGAATTCCCGGAGGATTTGTTCCAACTCCAGGTCGACCTTGCTCGCCTTCTTTTTTCCACTGGTCCCAGAAGAGTTCGGCTCTGCCATTTATGAACTCCCCACCTGGGCTTGTGAATCCCGTTCCTAGTTCTTCAAAGACGCACGGAGTTTCTGGATTTCCTGCCCCATAGTGAGGAGCGCCGACTCCCTCGCAAGATCGAGCTTGAGGGCCCTAGCTACTACGGGAGCGGGCTCTTTTTCTTCCCTCCTCTGCGACTTTCGCCCTTCTACAGAAGCGAGCGAGGCATGTTCATCTAGTACTGTCAGCACCTTGGAAGGTGTCACCATCGGGACGCTGAGACGGTTACACCCGGATTCCCACAGACGGCGCCAATGTACGGTACTAAACCGTAGTTTCTATTTATTTAATGGGTTGAACCTGACCTGTCCGCTCTTTCCCTTCGTCAACCACCTACAAGGACCAACAAACGTGAACTATCCGGCGGTGAACCTCTGAAAACTGCTCCGACGATCAAGTTAGTTAGTTGTTCTTTTTTATAATGGAGAGTATAACTACATGGAACCAAAATATACAGTCACCTGCCTTTTTTAAGGAAGACCTACCTTTTATAGGGCGTCAAATGTTCTTTTTTCCCTAGTTTCATGATTACTTCTGACGCCTAACCCTACAAGGCGGCTCTGCACGTCACATCGGTACATTGACTGACGCCTCGAGGAGTGTTCAGTCATGTCACCTTTAAGACTGACACCTCGGCCCGTTCTTTGGGCCGAGACTCATTAGCTTACAGCGCCTGCCGAAGTGGTAGGCACTTGATGGGAGGCGGCGCTCGGTCTAATCACATTAAATGCTGCACCCCGCGATCAAATCGTATTTAATGTTTTATCAGAACTCGATCATCGTGCTGTGGCCGAACTCTTCGAGGTCTTCTACGTGCCTCGGCCATCTCGGTACCGAGGCCACCTACAACTAGGTAATGCCCTTTTCGGGTCATGATGAGGTCTGTGAGACATGGGCCTGGGCCGTAGACCTGTCCATTATGGGCCTCGGCCCGTATCTCTTCAATTT
>JAOTRH010017193.1:42373-56306 GCA_034768845.1 Heliamphora exappendiculata | reverse complement strand
ACTGTGGAGTTATCAACGTCAACTGATGTGGGTGTAAGGGAGCAAGCGGTCTATGGAGTTCTTTCCTCAAATTCATTATGAGCTCTTTTAGATGTCGGGGATGAAGGTATTTGTGAAACTGCGGCCTCTACCGCGGACCCAAATTCAAGAATAAAGGATAGGAATAGAAAAAAGAAAAAGAAAAGATCCTCTGGTGGTCCTTTGAACTAGTATTCCTTTCCCCAATAACTTGGGTCTAGATTGGTTTGTTTTTCTCATTCGGCTTTCAAATATCCAGTCATCTGTATTGGTTGATTTAGTCGTCCGATTTGTTTCTGTGTGGATTTTGTGGTGGTGGTTTCTGCTGGTTTTGCTGCTTCATATCCTTCGGGTTGTGCATGGTTTCTTTCCCCCGCTGCCCAGCGGAGGTTATGTGGGTCTAGTTGTTTTTGTTTTTGTGCTACGTTTGGTAAGTGTTGTAACCTCCTGGGGTATGCCCATTGGACTCATCTACATTTTCTTCTTTTTTTATGAAACATTTAATTACCCCCAAAAAAAATGTCATCGCCGTGCATGAAAATGATAATTTTTTGAATTGTGTTTGCTTTTAGATCGAAAATAAACAAATTTTCACAATATCATCACGGTGCACGAAAATGAACGATTCTTGGAGCGTGTTTGCTTTTATATATGAAAAATTAATGAAAATGAAAAATTCCATCAGGATGTACGCAAATGTATTCTTTTAGAAGTGTGTTTGCTCTTGGGACACAAATGAACGAAAATACACAATTATTTTGGTGCACGAAAATAAACGATTTTTGGAGTGTTTTTTGCATTTATGCTCGAAAGTTAACAAAAACGCACATTGTCATTGCGATGCACAAAAATAAACGAAAACGCACATTGTCATTGCGATGCACGAAAATGAACGAAAATGAATAATGTCATCGCGGTGTTAAAAAATGATCGATATTTGGAGTGTGTTTGTTTCTAAGCACGAAATAGAATAAAAACGTGTAACGTCATCGCAGTGCACAAAAATGATTGTTTTTGGAAGTGTCTTTTCTTTTGGAACGAAAGCGAACATAAACGTATAATGTCATCGGGGTGCACGAAAATGAACAATATTTGGAGTATGTTTGTTTTTATGCAAGAAAATGAATGAAAACACATAATGTCATTGTGGGGAGCTAAAATGAACGAAATGATATAATATCCTCGCGGTGCACGAAAATGATCGTTTTTCGAGGTGTGATAGTTTCTAGGACGAAAATGAAAAAAAATGAACAATATCATCACGATGAACGAAAATGAACGATTTTTAGAGTGTGTTCGCTTTTATGCATGAAAATGAACAAAAACACATAATGTCATCGCGGTGCACGTAAATGTAAGCTTTTGGAAGTGTGAGTGCTCTTGGGATGAAAATAAGCAAAAATGCATGAAATCAATGCGGTGCATGAAAAGGAACGATTTTTCAAGTGTGTTCTCATTTATGCGCGAAACTGAACGAAAATGCTCATTGTCATTGCAATGCACGAAAATAAACAATTTTTGGAATGTCTTTTTTTTCTGCACAAAAATGCACAATGAGATCGAGACGCACGAAAATGAACGAAAATGCATAATGTTATCGCGGTGCTAAAAAATAATCAATATTTGGAGTATGCTTGTTTCTATGCACGAAATTGAATGAAAACACATAATATCAACGCGATGCACAAAACTGATCATTTTTTTAAGTGTGTTTGCTTTGTGAATGAAAGTGAACAAAAATGCATAATAAGATTGCGGTGCACGAAAATGGACGATTTTTTGGTGTGTTTGCTTTTATGCACGAAAATGAATAGAAACGCATAATGGCAACGTGGTGCACGCAATTGTACGCTTTTTGATTTGTGATCTTTTTGTATGAAAATGAACGAAAACGCACAATGTTATTGCGATAATGTAATCGCGGTGCACGAAATGAATGATTTTTAAGGTGTGTTTTCTTTTACGCCCAAAAGTAAACAAAAATACACAATGTCATCGCGATACACGAAAATAAAAGATTTTTGGAGTGTGTTCTTTTTATGCACCAAAATAAACAAAAATGCACATTGTCATCATGATGCCCGAAATTAAATGAATTTTGGTATGTTATGCACAAAAATGAACTAAAAAGCATTATGTCATCGCAATGCCGAAAATTAAACAATATTTCCAGTGTGTTTGTTTTTATGTATGAAAATGAACGAAAACACATAATGCCATCGTGGTAAGCAAAAATGAACGAAAACGCACAATATCATCGCAGTGCACAAAAATAAATGATTTTTGGGGTGTGTTTTTTTTTTGGGTAGTAAATTTGTGGAATGGGAGACCTCTGGGTTTGAACCCTGAGGAAAAGTGGGAAAAAGGCCAGCCCTGGCCAACAAAACTGGGCCACCACTTGGTTTGTGTTTTCCTTTACGCTCGAAAAATGAACAAAAACACAATATTATCGCGGTGCAAGAAAATCAACGATATTTACAATGTAACTGTTTTTATGCAAGAAAATTAACGAAAATGCATAATGTCTTCGCGGTGCAAGAAAATTGATGAAAACGCATAATGTCTTCGTGGTGCACTAAAATGATCGTTTTTTGAAGTGTCTATGCTTCTGGGAAGAAAATAGATGAAAAAGCATAATGTCTTCGCAGTGCACGATAATGATATTTTTTTGAAGTGAATATGCTTTTCTGATGAAAATGCACCAAAACGTCATTGCGGTGCACGCAAATGTATGCATTTTGAAGTGTTTTTGCTTTTGGATGGAAAAGGAACCAAAACGCACAATGTCACCGCGATATTGTCATTGCGGTTCTTGAAAATAAATGATTTTTTAAGTGCGTTTGTTTTTATGCACGAAAATGAACGAAAATGCATAATGTCATCGCGGTGTACGAAAATAAATTTTTGGAGTGTGTTTGCTTTTTTGGAAAAAATGAACGAAAACTCATAATATCATCACAACGACGAATCTAGGTTTGAAAAAACGTAGCCACACACAACTTCCAGAGAACAACCTATGTGCGATGCTGTGTGCGAAGGCCGCGTGCTGCAACAATCACCGTCGATCTGCTAGTTGCTGCCGTCCTTGCGCTTCCGCCACTAACGGTGACCTCTCTGGGGCCGTCGCTCCCCTCCGACAGTTTCTCCAAGCTCCAACCACCCTTCTTGGCATTTTTTTTGTGAACCCCCAAAAGGAGGTTTCATCTGCAACAACCATGGCAACTGGTTCGTTGTCAACACAAATTACCAACCTACCTTGCGCACAGGGTTGCCAAACATAAGCGGTGTGAGACCCCTACACGTCAGCAATAAGTAATGGGCAAAACATTCTCAGAGAATCCAGGTGAGAGAAACCTAGGCCATCCCAAAGAAAACTCAACCATCAGATCCAAATGAAGCAAGCCATCGGCTAGAACCCCACTCAAAGAACCACTAAGGCCCCACCATAGGTACCCAGCTAGAAGTATAGATAGATCCTCATCTAATCCAAAGCAACCTCGACTCCTCAATAAGGTAACACACACCCCGGCTGGAAGGGGGAAAAGATAGGAGATAAGAAAGCTCGAGAAAGAAAGAACCCAAAATAACATCCAACGGGAGGTATCAAGGAGCCATCCAAAGTGACCTTAATTCAGAAGTACCCAAACAACATGTATGGTCACAAATTAGTGGGACGGACCCGCATTGCTCACATCCCAACAAAACACGTGCCAAGTGCACCATTGGATTGGAGAAGTGGTGTCATCCCACTTAAGTGTGTTACCCATACAAAAAAATCACAATACCACTTAAAATCACAAAACCCGTTCTGTGCGAGCATTCACAAAATGCTTTTGTCCAATGCGGGTCCCACCCAATAACCCAACAACAAATGTGGCCCACCGAAAATGCGCCACTTAACTAAATACTCACAAACTAGAACCGTAGGTCCCACCTGGCACTCAGCCGAATGTACAACCAACTTTCTTATCTTTTCAGCGCTGCACTCAACAGACAAAACTGCCCATTGGTTTGGAAAAAAACCAGGCGGGTAAACCAATGGAAACTGGCTGTCACCTATCGGGTCCCAAAAAGCATTCCCGCCAAAAAAAACTTTCCACTGAGGAAGAACACTGTGGGATAGTGGGGTCCACTCCTCTACTGCCCATAAATCCACTCCAGGGATAAGCTAAATGCCGCGCACTGTTTCAAGTAACCCGCGTAGTCCATTTAACAACTTTAACCATGAAAACAACCAAGGTCGGGTCCCAGAAAGAGAACAACCCACGGTTTCCCAAAAACCACCCATAGATTGTTCAGCATTTTATTCATGAGGCATTGGGCAGACCAAAGTCTGCTTTCCATTAACCCACTTTTCCTTCAACCCACGCACAACAGGAGTGTGTATCACACTTCATCTTCTTCTCCAAATCATGGTACCAAATCTCTAAGAAGAAGGAGAAGGACATGCATCTTCTCCTCGGGACAACCATAGAACCAGAAAAAACCTCTAGAGGCTCTCTGTTAGCGTAAAAACACACACATGAACCATGCGGTCAAAACCCAACAGTTGCTCTGAATAATAAACTAGGTTCAAACCAAACACAGAACTTAGCCATTAACGAAACTTAAAAATCTGCAAGCTTAAGCCAACAATGGCAGCTTTGATTTCGAAATCTGGTGCCAAACTCGAACTCAGCACAAGTCTCGTAGAAATAGAGAGACAGTTCGCCGAATTCTTTGCCGGTGACATCAATTACCGGGCTGATCGAACGTCGGCGGCACGGCGTTGCTTGTCGTCTGAGAAGCGACGGAGAAGGTCAATAGAGCCAGAACCAGTCAACAGTTCCCGACAGTACAACAGTGTCGAGCATCTCTAGATTTTCACCAACAGAAAATACAATCCCAAAAACTCCAACTTCATATCATTAAAAATCCATCATCGATAGCCACCGATAACCAACAAAGTATCTTTCATAACAACAAATGCAACAATGGCTGATCCAAAGGTGTAAAACTAGGAAAAGATCCATGGAGATACCAGACTGGTACAAATAACAGCTCTAGTACAAACCAAGAAGAAAAGTTACCTTGATCTAATGGAGAGAAGAAGCTTCCTCCATATCTTACTCCATCGGTTCTGTATACCCACCAATATTGTAGATACACCCCACCATAGCCATGAGAGTGATCCATTAGCTCCACCATAAAAATGCCACGGGGAGAGCTTTCTCTAGAGAGAGAAACTCTCCCCCCTTGATGTGGGAGTTATTGGTAACTTTGGATGGAATGTTTCAGGGAGGTTTTCTTGTCTGGTGCCGTGCGCTTTCTATGTGGATTGCTTGGACACTAGGCTCAAGGCTATGACGTGGTTGTGATTTACCTAATGGGAGTTAGGATAATGAAGTACAACCTTATAAAGTGAGGTCTTGGCACAACAGGATGTGTTGTACAGAGTATGGAAATTGATGAGGTTCGTGTGTGTGTGAATGAGGTCTAAGAGTTAGAAGCTTAGTGTAGTAGGTGATCTGAGTATTGTGGTCGGGGTCAACAATAGCGGTGTGACTAAGGTTAATACGACCTCAAGATGAGATTTACAGGGTTCTTTGGGGGCCAAATGTTGATGGCCTTTACCAGAATCGGATGCTCGGAGAACTAAGTTCCTCGTGGATTTTCAGGATGAAGTTCATTTACTCTACCGTGTAAGTGTAAGAGTGTGTGGTTGTGTTCCCCATGAGATGGGATTGGTAGATCAGGAATGTTTATCCTTGCTGACAAGAGGGTTAATGTTGATGCATCAAGTCTTTTCTACAATGATTAACGGAGGATTGTTGACCGTTGTTTGCAGCTTATTTTGGGTGGTGTGGAGTATGGTTGCACCTCTAGCTCTCGGTGGAATGGGAAGTTTATAGGAACCTTGCGGCTGGGTTATTCACATGATAGGTTTTGATAAACTTATGATTAGTTGGAGTTTGTATTTTTTTTTAGGCTCGAGCTACTCAGAGTTCTTAAAGTCAAGGAATGGTCATCGGCGGTATTAGGTGTTGTGTTTTTGGTATAACCATATGTTCGGATTGTGGCCCCGAGAGTTTAGTAAGATATGAGTCAAGAAGGATTCGATATTTTAGGAGCTTGGGTTGGTATAACCTATCGAGACTGACATGATAGCTTGGTTTGGAATGAGAGGGCCATGACGAGTTCTATGTAAGAAGACGTTGCTAAGAGTAAAAGACAAGTCTTGATTGGTTACTTGACGAATAAGCCTTGGGCTTGGGAACTTTGCTATTGTGGATTCAAGGGATCGATGCATGTGTTGGTATCAAAGTTTGGGGTTGACGTTGGACAACAGTGATCATGTTTGATTTGAAATTGATCTGTAGATCTAGAATCAGTAGTCTGAGAGTGTGATGTTGAGTTGTGTGGTGGCGAGATGTTACACAAGAAGTATAATTAGGTTTGAGTGGGTTAGTAAACACCTATGTTGATTTTTTCACTGTGATGCCGTGTTGATTTTGTAGCAAGTTGATCGTGTGGAGTCTTGTCATAGAAAATGGGGTGGCACCTAGAATTCCTCCAGGGTGAGGAATGTGGTTGACGATAGAGGATGGAATAGAGGACGAAGGTTTAGAGGAAAGCGTTCTTGTGTATTCCATGTGGATTAAGTGAGTTTTTCTCTAAAAGTGGGTGTTTTTACTGTTGATCATGGAAGAGCATCTTGTCAACTTCGGTGACGACATTGTTAGTCTAAGTAGGATGACAATGTGGAATCAAGGTGGATGGTCATTAGTTGATCCTCAAAACTTGAGTAAGGTTTGTATGTGGAACCTATGACTTCACGTGATCGGTGTCTGGGTTTGTCGTCATGTGTTAGACTCGCAGAAATAGTCCTTGGAAAGCCTTAAGAGATGTGATTAAGTTAGTATGTGGTGGTGAGTGATAATCTCTATGTTCTGGAGTAAAAGGGGTGTTTGGGACCAGGTTCCTAGATAGTCTGGCCTTGTGTTATATGTTTTTCTATGGAGTGGATTATGTTCGGTGAGCATTGTGTATCGAGGTTCTAGCTGTGTGTGTTAGATCTTGATTTGATGATTGATTGGGTGGTATTTGGCTTGAGCTACATAGTTGAATTTCGGGGATAAATTTCTTTAAGGGGGTAAGAGTTGTGAGACCCTGACCTGTTTTATTTTTTTTAGAAATGATTAAGCGTTAATGGAGTAAGAATTAAAACTTGAGCTTGGTGATATTTTGAGCTTAGATACGCATGAAAGATGTATTAGAGGAAGAATATAAGGCTCTAATGGATGTTCGGACAAAAATATGTGAAAAGTGTGTGAAGAAAAGTGACATACCTACACTAAATTGGCCATAACATTTTGTACAAAATGAATCCTGGTATGAGATTTGAACCATTGGAAAGTAGACTTTCGAGGCTTTCGTTTGAGCATAAGAATGACCCTATTTGGAGTTCAGATGAAGGAGAAGTTGGACCAACAGTGTAGTCGCGAAAGACCGATCGATCAGTCCCAAGACGGATCCATCGGTCTGTGATGGATAGAGGCCATAAATTTCAATTTTTGGGCTGATTTTACCATTCTCTTTTTTCTCCTCTCTCTCTAAAAGCTTTGGAGCGAGGTAGGGCTTAGTTTTTGGAGGTTCTTGAGGGTTTCAATGTTCGTTGGGGTGAAGATCTTTTCGTTTCCTTGCGCGAGCGGCCGTTGGTAAGCGTGGATATGCGTTAGAAGCTCCCTTGAAATTGCGTGTGCTGGGCTTTGGTGAGGTGGAGCACAAATTAGGCTTGATTCTTGGTGGTGGAACTTCTTTGAGGTAGGATCTTGACTACTCTTTGTAGTTTACTAGGATTTGTATTAAAGTTTTTGAAACTAAGTTAAATACTAGTGAAATGTGATATGTGATATAAAGAGAAGTATGAATCGGTGGGGGTTTTTATACGGGTATCTTAGATTACATGAATATAAGTTGTTGATGAAAAGTTAAGAAGTTAGTAAATATAAGAGAAAGTTTTGAAAGTATAAAGACATAACTTTTCTTATACATTGATGATGGTTGGTTGGTTTTATGAAAATATGAAATGAAAGTATTGAAACATATGTTTAATTTGATGTGTGAGTTGAAATGTTGAATGAGATGATAAGGTGAAGTTTTGAAATAAAGGAATAAAATATTTTGAGAACTTTGGGGTTTTAAGAAATGATTATCCATAGTTTTAAGAAAATATTGTACAAAAGATTTTTTTTTTGGATGGTTTTTGCTCCACATAAACTTTTACGCCCGATGAAGGTTTTGGAATGATTTTTCTTTCTTTTTAAAGGTTGTTTATTCCTTGAAATGTTTTAAAAAGACACAAAAAGCCTTGTAAATATTGAAATTGAATTTTTTTGGCTTGAAAAGGAACCTGGAACAGGACAGCTCAATAGACCGATCAATCAGTCTATCGAGCGGTCTTTTGGTGTTCTCGGTACTCTTGTGCAGGCACGAGACCAATCGATCGGTCTGGTTGTTTTCCAAAACCTTTGATGTTTTGCTTAAAGGTTTGGCTCTTGGAAACTTTAAACCTAGCTTTTGGATTACTCTATTATATTAGTTAAACCCTCAATTAGGCATATTTAAAAAAGTTTTCAACTCATAATTTGTTTCATTTTGAATCGTGTTGATTTAAATAAGTTTTAATGGGTATTTGTTTATAAAGACGAGTTTTTGAAGATGTGGTGGCCAGCTCAATTGGTTGGAGCTTCTTGCCCCACGCTATCACCCGGGGTTCAAACCCTGGGGCCCCCGTTCCCCACTTACCTAGCCAAAAAAAAAGATGGATCTTTGAAAGAATAAAGTAGAAAGCATACAAATGAAGGCTCCTTTAATGAGCAAATGAGTACAAACTATTGCACACTAGTTCACTCTAAAAAATATATCACTTAAACCTCAAAAAGAATTCTAGGATCAACACTCACTGTGTGCGGTGCCAGGTGCGGCGCTAGGTGCGATGCGGTGCCTCCTGCTACCGTCGGCCGGCCAGCAGTCGCGGTCCCAGCGCATCACCACCTCAAGCGACCGTGCCGTTGCCGACGTCCACCTCCGTCGTTCACCCATTTCTCTGGTAACCCTCCTGTTCTCTCCCCCATCTTCGGCGATCTCTGGTGCTACCCTAGAAATGGGGGATTCACCTGCAACAATCACTGCAATCGGTGCATTGTCTCATGCAATTGGTTCAAATGAAGTTCGTATGAAGCAGAGGTTCAAGCCAGATCTTCACACCTTCGGCTCTTCTTCTCAACACCTTGTTCTAGGTCCGGCAAACCCTAATCAGGACTCAGGTTTTTTTTCCTCTGTTCCTACCACATTTCCAACCTCCACACCCCTAAATTTGGGTCTGCAATCCTCTATTTCCTCTCCCGATTACCCTACGTTCACGGCCACTCAAGATTCCCATAATTTATCACATAGCTCCGTTCGTTCCAGTTCAAGCCCTCCGTGTAAGTTTCACATGGAAGGTGTAAATGAGCCTAAATCCCACCTAATCCAAATTCGAGATGAACACTCTAACAGTAATTTGGGCTCTGATGTGGCTGTAACTGGGGATTCTAACTCCTATGATTTCGGTTCCACTGGAGTAGCTGTTAATTTTTCGCAGCTCAAATCCCACATGTCCGGCTCTACTGAGATTTTAAATGGGTACTTAGACCCCTCTGGATTCGTTTCCAACGAGCAATTTAAGGTTTCACACCTTTGTGTTCATCCCAACTCAGGTAAACCTAAATACTGGTCTTCCTTTTTCAACGCTCAGTCCCCCTAAAAAATAATTAAACTTGAGCATTATCCTGAGTTGCAACGTGGTAACGAAGCTGTAGTGGAACTAGATGAGTCTAATGTCGATACTAACCCTTGGTACCATTGTCTCATTGGGTATTTCCTAGATGGGAAAATGTCATACAATCTCTTGTGTGCTACAACAAGGGTCGTGTGGTAGGAATATGCTCCTAAATCGATTAAACAGAATGGTTCGTCTTTTTTATTTGAGTTCAAAGATGAAACCACCACGTTAAAAATTTTGGAAGGAGGTCCATATTTTTTCTCCAAGCGTTATTTGGTTCTGACCGAATAGAAGAGAATGTTGGTTCCCTCTATAACTCACCCATTTTCTATCCCAACGTGGGTTAAACTTCATAAACTCCCGTTTGAATTTTGGACTGCCTCAGGTTTTAGCAGGATTGCTAGTACCATTAGTAGACCTATACATGTTGATCAAGCCATAGCAACCAAGAAGAGGTTAGACCATGCAAGGGTGTGTATTGAAATTTTCGCTAGGGATGAACTCCCGCATGAGGTGATAGTGAAGATCAGAGGAGATGCGGTGGCTATCCGGGTGGAGTACCAGTGGATCCCTCCCACATGCACATCTTGTAAAGTGTTTGGCCACAAATGTAATCCTAAACCCTCTACCACCCCTTCCAAAGCTGAGATTATTAAGGGGGAGCAAGTATCTGGAGCTAAGTTGGAAGCTCTTAATAAAGGGGGCAATGTTTCCCTCGAAGTAAGGGCCAAAGTGAATATCCCTACTGTCGTCTGCGATCCCGTACTCGGTCTTGAGCGTAGTAAGGATGCCCCCTTGGATCGCCAAAAGGTGTGGACTCAAGTGGGTAAAGGACAGGAGGATGCTTTGGCGTCTTGTGAAGATGGGTTGAGTAAGGCAAGGGAGGATTCTACAGATGTGACTGAGGTGCCTAAGGTTGATGCTACTACTGTGGAGTTATCAACGTCAGCAGATGTGGGTGTTAGGGAGCAAGCAGTACATGGAGTTCTTTCCTCAAATTCCTTCCAAGCTCTCTTGGATGTCACAGATGAAGGTTTTTGTGAATCTCCAGCCTCTAACGCAAAGCAAAAGTAAGAAATGATGGATTGTAATAGCAAAAAGAAAAAGAAAAGGTCCTCTGGTGGTCCTTTGAACTGGTATTCCTTTCCCCAATAACTTGGTTTTCAATTGGGTGGGTTTGTTGTTAGGCTTTCAAAATCCAGTTGACTGATCTGGCCACTTTTGCATGGATTGTTTCTGTGTGGTTTGGTGGTGCCGGTTTCTGTTGATTTTGGTTGCTTGCTATCCTTGAGGGTTGTGCATTGATAGTTTCCCTCGCTGCCAAGCGGGGGGGTTATGTGGGTTAAGTTATTATTGTTGTTTTTCGTGTTTTGATTAGTAAGTGTTGTAGCCTCCTGGGGTATGCCCCTTAGAATTATGTACATTTTTTTCTTTTTATATTACATTTAATAACCCCAAAAAAAATATGGGTCTTTGAGGAATGTGGTTTAATATGATTATTTCTTAAAACCCCTAGTTTCGTAAGGGAATATGGATTTCTACTGTATTTATATATGCATATGATGGGTGCATCTTTTTTTTTTTAAATGATGTGATTTCTATTAGATAAGCTTTGTATTGGTACTCTTGAAATGGGTAAATGAGATGTGATATATGAGACATAATATATTGAGGTTATAATGCATATGACATGAAAAGAAATTTGAATACTCAAACGGAATTTAATGAGAAAAAAGATGAAATGGGAAATTTGATTTGGACATTTATGATAATGTGTAAAAATAATTGAGAGAGGAACTAATTGTGGGTTGGACTCCCGGATTTGCAAAATTAAATATTATGAACAAATAATGAACTGTATGGATGGATGTGAATTAAGTTGGTATGGCGGGTCCGCGGTGAAAGACCGAAAACTTACGCAAGATGGGGACCACCAGTCCCTGAAATGTGGTGTTGTATCGTGGTGAGTTATAGAGCTATCTATTACCCAATGGTTTCGCGTAGCCTATTGAGAACTAATAGAAAGAGGTTTCTATAAGTTGCACCCAATACTGGTTCATTAGTTGTAATTGCGTTGTGGTGAGTTATAAAGCTATTTATTACCCAATGACTTTGAGTAGCCTATTGAAAAGTAATACGGATGGGTTTCTATAATCTGCACCTGACGCCGGTTTATAATGTGATATGGTTTTTGCAAAAAATCGGGTGATAAGAAAATAATATGATTTTATGTGAAAGAAATGAATATTTTGAAAAAGGTTTATGGAAAGAACAAATGGCTGTGCGTGAGTTTGTGCGTGGGAATGAATAATAATTGGTGAAACTTGTATTTTATTTCGGTTGCATCCATCACACCTCACAAATCATGCATAACACTTTATTAGTTTTTATCCTACGAGTTTCGGCTCATTTATATATATACAAAACCATTTCAAGTTTTGAGGATTCGGGGCAATATCAAGGCAGAGGATGCATGTGGGAAAGGACTAGAAGAAATATCTAATATTTCTTTTGTATTTACATTATGATTGTATAGAAAGTAAAGTGAATGATTGTAATGATATAAGTATTGTAAATGAACTCTTGAAAGTTAAGAATTTTGTTTGGCTTTTGTGACATGTTTTATTATGGTTGTTTTAAGAGATTGGGTTGAGTTCACGAGTTCCTGGAGGTTCGGGACGTTACAAAAAATGTGACCTAAACTCTGATACCAATTGTGAGTGCGGTGCAATCCCATGAGGGGGGGAATTGAGTTTTTAAATATTTTTTACACAATATTCCAATTAAAAATTACAAAATATATTAATCCAATTTTATTCACAATGTATTAACTATAAAAGATAAACAATAATATATCAAGAAATTATGAAAGTAAAGAGTTTAAGGGAAAGAGAAAACAAAACTAATATTTTTACAAGTTATGGCGCTACGGCCTACGTCACTGCTTCAAGTGTGCCGCTTGAGGATTCCAATACTCTCTTCTTATGGCGGAAATGCCTCTCTCATTCACTAGGCGAAGAAATCTTTACACCAAGAGCATTCTAGCTATTTGACCCAAGTAAATCCTCTCACTTAAATAACGCTAAACCCTAGCCTCAATTACAACAAGAATAAAGTAGAAAGCATATAAATGAAAACTACTTCAATGAAAAAATGAGTGCAAATTATAGCACACTAGTTCACTCTCAAAAATATATCACTTGAAGCTTAAAGAGAATTCTAGGGTTTTTCTCTCAAATAATGAACAAAAGAATAAAAAAAATTTGGAGTACAAATTAAAAGCACAAGAGAGAATTAAATGCAAGGCTTGTTGATACATTTGACAATGCTCAAAGATTATATTTATAGGCTAAAAATTTGAACTAGCCGTTGGGCTAAATATGAAAATTTTAAACTAGTCGTTGTAGCTAAAATTCAAAAGTTTGTCAACTCAGTCGATTGACCTGGGAGGTTCGGTCAACTGAACTGCCTTTCCACCGAAAAAAAAATTTGGCGAAACACTTCAATCAACTGACGGTTGTACGTCAGTCGACTAACCTTTTATAAATCAGATTTTTCATTTTTGAAAACATTTTTAAGCTCTTTAAAGAATATCATTATTATGTAAAATGATTTTCATGAAGTTTAAGAGACTTGTGATCTATCTAAGGTCTTCCTATGAGTTTCAAACCATATACTTATGAGAATAAACTTACATAGCTCATAATTTCGATACATTTAAAAATTAATAACTTTTGTCTTCACTCGCTTCATAACTTGTAGCAAAGATGGTTCTTTTTGCATGCTTCATGGCTTCCAAGTTTTATCCATAATTGAGCTTTCTAATGAATTTTCTGTACACAAGCTCAATTGCACAATTAGATACCTAAGTTTGTTATCATCAAAACAGATATTGAAACCTTGTTAGGCTAACAAAATGTATCTATTGACAATGCCTCATTTGACAATGTCTCATTCATAAGGAGTTGTTTTCTTAGAGTCTCATTTCATAATAGTAACAATGTCTCGTATCTATGTACTCAACATATCTCACTGGTACGTACACAACAAATGTCTCATTCTAATATTCCATTCAAAACAAAACATAAGAATTGTCTCATTTTATTTGTT
>JAOTRH010017193.1:0-42273 GCA_034768845.1 Heliamphora exappendiculata | reverse complement strand
TGGTACGTACACAACAAATGTCTCATTCTAATATTCCATTCAAAACAAAACATAAGAATTGTCTCATTTTATTTGTTGTTCAATCATTACTACAACCAATATTTCTATCAACTATTTTTTTTTTTTTTGGATAATTAAATGTAACATAAAAGAAAAAAAATTACATGCTTTCAAGGGGCATACCCCAGGGGATTACAACACTAACCAAACAGAAACACAAAAGAAACACTAAACAACAATAACCCACAAGACCCAATGCACACCCCGCGTGGGGGAACTACATCAAAACCCCGCAGGGGTGAGCTACCACTCTGCGGACCCAAAAGGCCGTTTTTTCTTCTCCTTACCACGAGAGTGCTTAACCTGCTGACTCTCTCTATCAACCAGAGTCCCCAACTCCTTATCCACACTGTTTTTCTTTTCCTTTTTCTTACGCACAAGCACGCTGAAGGGTTGAAAATAGGAGTTACAGTTGCCACTTGCTCCATGTCACCCGTCTCTGCCGAATGTGAAAATTTGATAGAAGATTTTTTTTCCTAGGCATCTCACAATCACCCGCATCTACATCCGTAGCCATATCAACATCAACATCCGTAGGTACATAAACTTCCGTAGGCACATTAGCCACCTTGCTATTAGTTCCTGTCCGCATAACATCGCCAATGCCCACAACAGGTGTAACAGCAACTGGCTCATGAACCTTCCCCATGTACAACGCAGCATCACAAGAGGAAGAGGCATAAGGGGAACGGGCAGACCTACCAGCACTTCTGGCGACCTCCTTCCCTCGATCGATAGGCGTCCAATCACCTTAGCGCTCTACAGGCTTAATCTGGCATCGACTAATATCATGACCGAACGCTTTACAATGGGAGCACACCGATGGTAGACCTTGATATTCAACACTAACTTCCACAACATCACCTTCACAATGAACCAAGACTGAATGTGGTAACTCTTTAGCGGCATAAATTTCAATGCAAACCCGAGCATATGAGATGCGTTGCTTCATATCCGTGGCTCGATCAAGATAGAGAGGGACACCAACTGCACTTGCTATTCTACTCATACACTCAGCATTCCAGAATTCAAGGGGAAGTTCATGGAATTTAACCCAAATGGGAATTTTAGAAATGGCCTCTTTTGAAAGCTTAAGTCTCTTTTTCCATTGATTCAAGATCAGGAGCCTACCTGAGAAATGCCAATGGCCCTTATCTAGGATGGTCTCCATAGCTTCTATACTACAAAATTTAAAAATGTAAAAGCCCTCGTTAGTCCCATAAACATCCACCAAACCCTCTTGCCCCCATAATGTTCTGGCCGTGGTTCTAACCAAACCAAAGGACATGTCGATGTCTAAAAAATAACCCACAAGGCAAGGTGCCCAAGGCTTGTCATAAACTAAATCACCTGCAATTTCAACAACCTCAGGATGGTGAGGGTCCTTAGGTTCAACAAATTCCAGATTAGAGCTGGATATACTCCGATTCATGAGAAAAGAGGCCCAGGATTTTGGTTGAGGCAATTTGTCAAACACCTTACCTGCAATTTCAGAATTTTTAGAAACCTCCTTCCCCTTGTATGATCAAGGCTGAGAAGCCATGGGGGCCCAAGGCCTAGCAACCCCAACAGACGGCGCCTCCCCCGATGGGGGATATTCACACCCAAGGCCTAGCAACCCCAACAGACGGCGCCTCCCCCGATGGGGGATATTCACACTGTGACCAAACCGAGTGCCTCCCCGAAAAGGAATGCGCCCGCCTCCCCTGCCTCAAGTGGAAATCGAGTGAGCTCTCGGCAAAACACCCAAATGACTAGCCTTCTCAACCGTTACCTCAACCGAATCCCTAGCATCTGGATCCCCATCAACGACAGGCGCAGGCGGCAACTCTGAATTGGAGAGATCAGTGCTAGAAGGACCTGTTGCCTCATTGCCATGGATATTCTCCAGGTGAGCTTCAATAGCCACCAGCTGATCCTTACCGAGAGGGCTAAGCCCTAGCCGTTCTCGATTCAGGGCCCCAACCGCGACCTTTTTAAAACCATGGAGATTTTCAGTTGGTATCTCGCAGTCTGAAGCTTGGGGCAGAGCATCACTTTGCACCTCGCCCAGGTATGACTGGTTCGTCGAATTTCTTACCCTGCTACGGGTTAGAGCTGCTTGGACCTGGTTCAAAGCAGGAATTTCAGAAGAACCCTGGAGTAGATTCGGTGGAGTTTGTCCATTTGGGGGAATCGGCACCGGGGCGCAGGGGAGACAACGCCGCTTCTCCGTCAGTCCCGCATTATGCACAGAACCCCCGTCTAGATCCTGCTTCAATGCCATTCTAATATAATCAGTCTTCATCGCCAAAGAAGAGAGGAGCCCTGTTACGAAAAAATCTTTCGCACTGTCACGATTGCCCTAGCGCGAAATGGGTTTCGCACCCTCAATCGCACCAAATTTCTCACATAGCTACTGTTCACGTCTCACACTAAATCTGCTTTTCACACTTATTTTATCAACTATATTTCCTCTTTAATTGTATAATATGGATAGTGAGGCAATGCCTCTTTACAGGTTTTTCTATTGTGATGCCCCATCTTACCACACCTGCCACAGCTTATTTTATTAAACTTCTTCCCAATTTATTTTATTAAACTTCTTCCCAATTGAAGGAATCCTATTCTTCCAAGGCCTAGCAGGTTATTTTCTACAAAATGGTGGACAAATAGGTTCTTCATGCGAAATATAATCTTCTTTTCAAATTGTCAGAATCGGGTATATCAAACCAACATAAGAATCTCAAAAACTACAAACGTGATAGCACTTGTCAATATACAAGTTGAGATCCCTGCCACTCTTATAAATAGCACCAACAACGAGGGCGCAAGGGAAACTGTTTCGCTGCCATTCACGACAAGAACACATATGATTCACCAAATCAACTATAACTTACAGGGATGAGTATACCTCATACACATCAACCCTTGATGTACTTACAACCCATGACCTTGAATCAATGAATAGAACATATAACTCAGTATGAATCACATGACACACAACCCCAGTCCATTTACTAGCAGCAGCCCTTCAATTAGCCATCTGATTCATCAATTTTACTCTTATTGTATCAACTATATTCGTGATCGGCAAATGGCGCGCGTTCATAATCCAATTGTTGAACGACTTCGTAGCGTTTGAAGTCATCTCACTGTATCGACACCCAGAAAAATACACATTACTCCAATGTTGAACTAGAAAATCATTAAGAAATGCCTGAACCTTAATACCCTCTCCTTCTTAAACTCATCAAGTAAACTATGAAAAGATTCTACAGTAGGAGCATATGCACATTTAACAAATTGTTGCACAAGTTTCTCCTTGAATGCATTGCGAAAAGCCCTTAAATGGTTTCTTACACTACCCTTAAGATGAATCAAACAGTAACCATGATGTGCTGACGAGAAAACCAAATCAACTGCATCCAACAAACCCAAATTTCGATCGCTTAAAAAAGTTAAAACCCTATCTCTTTTCACAACAATTGAAAGTTGTTCCATGAACCACAACCAATTGTCACTATTTTTTGAATCCGCAATGGCAAAGAAAATAGGGAATAAACGTGCATGTCAAATGAGACATTTTTTGTAAAATGTTTCCTTTATCAATAACAACAGTAAAAACTATAAAACAGTAAATAGTAAACAACAATAAAACTGTACATAATAAAATATTTTATTTACCATTACAGTATGAGCCATTTGTACTTGGTCAAATGTTTTTCATTTCAAAATAACAGTAAAAACTCCAGAACATAACGAAAATGTCTCATTTACAAAACGTATTTATTGACAACAATAAATGTTATAGCACATAATGAAATGTCTCATTTAAAATGTTCCAATCATCAAATGTCTCCTTGATATGACACATTTACCATAGCAATATGATACATTTGTACACAATCAAATGTCTCATTTGTTAACAACACTACAAAACTGAAGGACAAAATAAAATGTCTCATTTAGAAAATGAAATTGTTGATATGAAACAATTACTGTTATAATATGAGACATTTGTCCACAATGAAAGGAATCATATTACATGAGACATTTGCGCATAATACTAAATATATTAATGAGACATTTGTGCAGGATATTAAAGATAATATGAGACATTTGCGCAAAATAGTTCATTTACCTTAGTTTCCATCCTTAGCAGTGGAAGATAGTAGAATTCCCTTGTACCGACCTTACAAAAATGTACCATCTAGAAATAGAAAAGGTCAACAGTGATTAAATCTATTTATACAAGCTCGAAAAGAAAAAAATAACCTTTGAAAGTGTTGAAGGCAAAACTGTCAAGATCATTGTTTTTGTAAACAATTTTTGGTAAAAAAATTAACTGGACGGATAAACGCCGAAACGGGTTCCAGATAAAACTTTAGACGTCGAACGATCAAAATAAAACCCGTGCAATCAAAGTTAATTTAGAAGAATACCTTTTGTCGATCGATTCTTCAACTACGATTTGATTTCGAGTTGAAACTCTTGTCAGATCTTCTATTGTATTTCTTTACGCTATTCTCGAACGTAGTGTAAGCTACGAACTATCAAGAACTCATACCCGCAGAACCCAGATATCTTTAGTCTTGAAAGACAAATTATGATATGATGTCAAACTGGTTCAGCCTACCCGCGTGTATATAAGGTTACATAGGAACCTAGAG
This sequence comes from Heliamphora exappendiculata, assembly GCA_034768845.1. Classification (NCBI taxonomy): domain Eukaryota; kingdom Viridiplantae; phylum Streptophyta; class Magnoliopsida; order Ericales; family Sarraceniaceae; genus Heliamphora; species Heliamphora exappendiculata. Next base: position 37,561 of record JAOTRH010017193.1, on the reverse strand, counting down.
AGTAATTATGAGTAACACTTCCAGTGGAACACAGATACCTACCAGCAATTTCTACAACTACGAAAAAATGCAGCGGTTTCTGCAATTTTCATAAAATACTAAATTACAGTTCACACCACTAAAGAACTATAATTGCACTCTGTCCCATAATCTCAAGACCTTCTTGCATTGAGCTCCTGTTATTAAATACTTACCATTTCTCCCCACGTTAAGATTCTCGATACCCGCCAATTAAATTTAATTACTGACAATTTAATTTAATCAACATCTCAATATTCCTTAAACCCTTTCGCTTAACTTATTTGACTGCCGGATAATCAAATCCACCTATAGGGTTTGGCCCGGTAAAAATTTATAAGCTTCCTTAAGGGGTATCGTCAATCTCGATTTTTTGAAACGTAGATTTCGTTAATAATTAATATTTACCATATAAATAATACTGTTATCCAACTCATCGAGAATATAGACCCATATAAGATCGCACCTGCCAATGAATCAAAACAAAGAATATTAAATATAAGTAAATTAATAATTATTTCAGGATTAAGAGTATAAGCACTACTCATAATAATCTTGAGATATGAATTAAATCATATAGTTAATATAAAATTAATTACCCCAAGTGTCCCATTCAATACACACAAAGTGTACTAGCACAAAGCGTCAAAATAATAGACGGCGCTATTATGTGTTCCCCGTAACCAAAATAGGCCGGCTGAAACTCTGTGTTACAGTCATACCGATGGTATGTCCACTTCGATCTAAACTGTGAACATAAAACTTATATTCTGCAAGAACATAAAATCTGATCTTATGTGTGCAAGTCGTACTCTACACACCAAATTAAATATTATACAGAATATTGGACATTTATGTATAACAAAGGAATGATACACATACATTGCTCATAAAGATTATCATAAAATGAAAAATTAATTTTATTAAAATAAAATTAAATATTAAAAATATGATTTTCGATATACCAACCATAACAATCGTCCACTTATACTTAAAATCATGCTGCCATACATCTGACTCACATGCCCTCTACATGTTGGAGGCAATATTGCCAAGATAATTGTTTTTGCAAACGATTAACGAAAAAAAATAAATGAACGGGCAAATGCCGAAATGGGCTCCAGATAAAAATTTTGACGTCGAACTATCAAAAATAAACCCGTGCAACAAAAGTTAATTTAGAACAATACCTTTTGTCGATCTATTTTTCAACAACGATTTAATTCCGAGTTGAAACTCCAGTCAGATCTTCTACTGTATTTCCTTACGCGATCCTCGAACGTAGTGTGGGCTACGGTTTATCGAATAATCAAATTCACCTGCAGAATTTGGCCCGGTCAAAACTTATAAGCATTCTTAAGGGGGTATCGTCAATCTCGATTTTTCGAGATGTAGATTCCGTCAATAATTAATATTTGCCATATAAATAATACCGCTATCCAACTCACCAGGAATATAGACCGATATAAGATCGCACCTTTTAATGAATCAAAACAACAAATATTAAATATACGCAAATCAACAATTATTTCAAGATTAAGAGGATAAATACTATTCACAATAATATTGGGATGTGAATTATTTTATATCTAGTTAGTATAAAATTAATTACCCCAAATGTCCCGTTCAATATACACAAAGTGTACTGGCATAGAGAGTCAGAATAATATGCGACGCTATTATTTGTTTCTTGTAATCAAGACGGGCCTATTAAAACTCTGTGTCATAGTTGTACCGATGGTATGTTTATTTTTATCTAAACTATGAATATAAAACTTATATTCTGCAAGAACTTAAAATTTGATCTTCTGTATCCAAGCCATACCCTATACACCAGATTAAATACTATACATAATATCAGATATCCATGTATAACAAAGAAATGATATACATACATTACTCATAAAGATTATCATAAAATAAAAAATTAATTTTAATAAAATAAGATTAAATACTAAAACATAATTTTTAGTATACCAACCCTAACACTACATAACTATCAAAGATCTTAGCTGGTAAGCTCTTTATGAAAGGATCTGCAAGGTTGTTTCCTGGTACAATCTTAGTCACAGCAACATCATCTCTCTGTATAATTTCTCGTATCAAGTGATACTTACGCTCAATGTACTTGCCTTTCTTATGGACCCTTGGCTCCTTCAAGTTTGCACCAATTCCGCTATTGTCACAGTAAAATGTAATAGCTGATTGATCTAAAGGTACCACCTCTAGATCTATCAGAAAGTTCCTGAGCCAAACGGCCTCTTTGGCTGCTTTAGAAGCTGTCACATACTCGGCCTCCATGGTGGAATTAATAATGCAGGACTGCTTGATACTCCTCTAGCTTATAGCTCCATATCCTAAGGTAAACACATATCCTGAGGTAAACTTACTGGAATCCCTTTCAGACTAGAAATCTGAGTCTATATACTCCAAAAGTTCTAGACTATCTGCCTGATAAACGAACATATAATCCTTAATCCTTTTCAGGTACTTGATTATATTCTTTACCGCAGTCCAATGCTTCTGTCCTAGGTTAGACCGATATCTGCTAACCATGCAAACGGCAAACCAGATGCCGGGTATAGTGCAAAGCATAACATACATGAGACTTCCTACTGCCGAAGAATAAGGAATTGCATTCATCTTGTCTATCTCATCACGTGTCTTAGGACACTGATCCTTGGATAGAGTGATTCTATGCCTAAAAAGGAGAAACCATATCTTGAAATCTTGCATGCTAAAACGAGTAAAGATATCATCAATATATTTTGCTTGTGATAAGCCAAACATCATTTATTTTCGATCTCGCACAAGTTTTATCTCAATGATGTGATTAGCTTCTCCTAAGTCCTTCATATTGAACTACCCAGACAACCATACTTTAACTGTAGATAATGCCCCCACATCATTTTCGATGAGTAAGATATCATCTACATGAAGTACTAAAAATATCACCATGCTTCCGTGACTCTTCTTGTATACACAGGACTCATTCGAACTTTAATCAAAATTATAGAACTTTATAGTTTGATCAAATCGAGTGTTCTAAGACCTTGATGCCTATTTAAATCCATAAATGGATCTCTTAAACTTGCACAACGTGTGCTCTTGGCCCTTTACAATGAATCTATCTGGTTGTATCATATAGATACACTCGTCAAGGCTTCTATTAAGAAAAACTATTTTGACGTCCATTTGCTATGTTTTATAATCGAAATGTGCGGCAATGAATAAGAGAATCTGGATAGACTTAAGCATGGCTACCGGCTAAAAAGTTTCCTCATAGTCAATCTCTTCTTTCTGAGTGAACCTTTTAGCCATAAGCCTAGCTTTCAAGGTTTTAACCTTCCCATCTACTCCTCTTTTTTTCTTGTAGATCCACTTGCATCTAATGAATTTTATCCCTTTGGGTGGTTTTACAAGTTTTCATATCTGATTAGAATACATAGATTCCATCTCTGAATTCATAGCCATTTTCTAAATATCTGCATCTTTATCTTGTAGTGCTTCATTGTAGTTATAGGGTTCGGTATCCAGTTCTGCCGGGATCTTGTCAAACGACTCTCCCAAGAACATATACCGATCAGGTTGATGAAAAATCCTTCCACTATGACGAGACACTACCTGTATCTGTGTACTAGCAGTAACAGGTTGTGTAGAATCCGAACCCTGTGCATCAGTACCATGTTCTTGATTTGCACATATCCCGATAATCCTCCTACTATGACAAGGTAATAGAATATCAGTGACTTGTGGTTCCTCTACCGTTTTACTAGTATTTTCTCTCAGTTCTTCCAGAATAATTTTACTATTGGGCCTGTGATCCATAATATAATTCTCTTTCAAGAATCGGGCATTGGTGCTAACAATGACCTTCTGATCCTTAGGGTTATAGAATATACCACCCTTCCTTTTTCTGGGATACCTTACAAAGAAACAGACTTCCTTCATCGGTTCTAACTTACTCATGTTCCTTTTCAGCACATGTGCTGGACATTCCCAAATACGAATGTGTTTTAGACTAGGTTGACGCCCGGTCCACAATTCTGTTGGAATAGAAGGTGCTGACTTAGAAGGTACCAAGTTCAAAATGTAAGTCGTTGTCTCTAAACCAAGTCCACAAACTAAATCAGGTAAACCTGAATAACTCATCATAGATCTTACCATCTCCATAAGATTCCTATTCCTTCTTTCTGTTACACCATTTTGCTGCGGAGTGCCAGGTGCAGTAACTGTGATGTAATCTTCTCTGATGACAAGTAGTCCTTAAACTCTCCAAAGAGATATTCTCCACCATGGTTAAATCGTAGTGATTTGATACTTTTACCTTGATGCTTCTCCGCATCCACCTTGAATTTTTTAAATTTCTCAAAACATTCAGACGTACAGTGCATCAAGTAAATGTATCCATACCTTGAGTAGTAATCAATGAAACTGACGAAGTACTCAAAACCACAACTAGCCCAGATTGTCGTAGGATCACACACATCAGAATGAACCAGCTCCAACAATCCTTTAGCTCTATAGTCTTTGGCCGAAAAGAGTCTTTTGGTCATCTTAACCTCTAAGCAAGATTCACAAACTGGAAGTGCCTCCACTTCCAATGAACTCAAAGGTCCATCTGCTATTAGTCTGTTTATTCTTTTTAGATTAATACGACCCAAGCGTAAGTGCCAAAGAAACGTTTGGTTCATTAAAGAAGGAAACTTTCTCTTATATGGTAATATAGATGTATTATTCATTTTAGTCAGTTGCAGTGTAGAAGAGATTGGAGTAATAATATAAAGATCATCCACCAATGTACAAGAATAGATAACCCGTTTATTATCCTTAATAAGCATAAAGTTATTAAAATAAACCAAATATTCGTCTTTAGCTAATTCAGAAATAGATACTAAGTCCCTTCTAATGGCAGGTACATAAAAATAATATCTCAATATTAAAACTCAATCCCTACCAAAATTGAGAGTGGCATCTCCTATTACAACTACTGTTACCTTTGTATTATTGTCCATATGCAGGTAAATCTCTCCATCACTAAGTTGTTGGATTTTTTGAAACTCCTGCAATGAATTACAAACATGATTAGTGGCTCCCATATCTACACACTAAGTACCGGTAGAAAACACCGCTAAATATGTTTTCACAACTAGTGAATAGAAATTACCCTGTTTGTTCTGCCTTTTGAGAAATACTGGACATAGTTTTTTTCATTGCTAGGTCTAGTTATAGTGAAAACATCTGTCTTTTGATTTTTCCACACAAGTCTTTGGCCTACTAACTATCATGAAAATCGTGTCTCCCTATTTTTGAACATTTTTCTTCTTCATACCTTTCGGCCTAGAGGAAGAACCTTTTTTTGAAACAGAAACATTTTCTGGTATTGAAAGAATACCATTGGTAGTTAAATGTATATCCAATTTACATTTCCAGTTAACAAAATTCAGTTCCATTAGTTTGTTTTCTTTTAGTATTAAAGCGAGTGGGTGGAAAACTAATTTAATCCTGAGAATCTCATAATTAAAATACCATTAATTATGATAAGTAAAACTTTGAATTTATTTTAATTTGGTTCTCTCTACTATTTTAAAATTAATTCGCCAACAGCTTGGTAACCTGAGAATAGCATGCCACGATGGGTGGATGTTTACTATCCATCATATGACCAGACAAGCCAATTTTTTTTTAATTTTTACTATATAGGCAACTAACCATATTAAGTAAAATTAAATAACTGACATAGTTTCGGTCTAGTATATAATAGCAGTGACTCAGAATGAGAGAATACTATTATATACAGTTAAGAGTTAGCCATTACCTAATTCCAAATCAATCGCTTCGCAATGAACCCTTCAGATGGAAAAATGATCCACTCTAACAATTATCCAGAATTATCTCTAAATGGATTTGTACTGCCGATACCGCAATTAATCTATCCAACGGGGAGGAAGGCCTTACTGCCAACACGCAGGGTTTAATTGCATCACCTACAAAGTGATGATGGACACCGCGAGATTTATCTGTGAATAAATTTTCTCTCCCACTTATATTTTTAAAATATTTTTTAGGATTATGAAAATCTATTTAATTAAATAAATTTATTAATTTTGAAAGTCACATGATCTGAAAGAATCAAACATCTTTCCGTGTACACGATTCCAAATATTTTGATATTCCAAATATTTTGATTCATCAAATCATCTTTTTGTGTTTAAATGTATAAATAAAATTTAATAAATACACAATTTTTTTTTAATTTTTCAACTAAGGTAATGATTAAATTTATTTATTTATTTTATTTATCGTCTCACATTTTTTAAAAAATAATAATTTATTTTGATTAAATATTTTTTTATTTAATTAATTCAAAATTCGAAATTAATTCTCACGTTATTTCAAAATATTCGATTTTTAAAAAAATCATCTTAAACGTGATATTTTGTAAAAAATAAAATATCTAAAAAAAATTTATTTAATTAATTAATTAATTAAAAATTTTAATTTTATTTTTCGTTATAAAATATTTTAATTAAAATCAAATATTTGAATTATTTAAATTAATAGGATAAAACCAATATTTATTATTCACGCAGTTAATATAAAAAAAATAAATTAAATGCACCATATAAAAAATTATCTCAATTTTATGATTCATCTGAAATTCTAAAAAGTTTTAATTTCCTGACTAAAAGGATAAGTTTCAAAAAAAATATTTTGAATCAATTGCTTTGTTTGGATAAACACTGCTGTGTTTGCAAACTTGCGCCACTTGTGTTTGATTTGAAAACTGCTGCTTTGGATAAAAAAACTAAAACAGTTTTTTTTCTTAAAAAACGCAGCAAACAAACAAAAATCGTAGCCAACCAAACAGCCCTTAAAAGCCGCTGCTCACGCCTGGGATTGGGAATTGCCGAAACAGTCTCTTTGCTAAAAATTGCACCGCTGTTTGCCTTCTACTCCATTGTTTGCGCCAGCTGTGTTTGGTTTAAAACCAGCGCCGTGTTTGTTTGAAAAAAAAACACCGAAACAGTGCTCTAGAAAACCGCCAAAATTTCCGTTGCTGTGTTGGATATTTTCGGTGCACTGTTTGTGCGAAACAGCCTTTTGAGAAATTATAGTTTACGCCACTGGCATAATCCCAATCGTGGACCACTTGGTGTATTACTCATCCATCCATGAGTGCACCGAAACTGTTTGTTGCTTGGAATCCGCCGGAATCTTTGCCAAAACAGTTTGGAAAACAGTGCCTGGTTTGGTGTTTGGAATTGCTGTTGTGTTTGAACCGCAACAGTGTGGGTTTTGCACTACTGTTTGGAATTGAGCTGTCTGTTTGCTATTTTTGATTGGAAACCAACGACGTGTTTGGAATACTTGGAATTGCCGTAGCCTGCTCAAGCTTCTTGCGTCGCCGCTGTGTGTTCTTCTCACAGTTTTTTTATATTATATCTAGAAAAAAAATTCTAGAGAGGCGGAAAAAAAAACAGCAAAGCAAACGCCGGAACCACCACCAGTTGCCGCCGCCTACCATTCTTCTATACTTGTTCTTATTTTTTTTTCTAAAAATTAAAAAAAAATATTTAAGAACATAAAAAAATACATTGAAACCTATGTCCCGTAGACTCACATTCGATCTACCACGATCAACCATCGTGGTTAAAAAAATAATAATTAATCATCATTCATGCATTCAATCAAACATGAAAATAAAGGATGATCATAAAATCGGGATTTAGAACACCTGCAAAACAAAGTTAGCAACAGTTCTAAAACTATCCGATCCCGATAACCGTAAACAAAAAACAAAACGGTTCTGATATCAATTGTTAGAGGCAAAATTGCCAAGATCATTATTTTTGTAAATGATGTTCGATAAAAAATTAACTGGATGGGCAAATGCCGAAATGGGCTCCAGATAAAACTTTTGACGTCGAACGATCAAAATAAAGTCCGTGCAACCAAAGTTAATTTAGAAAAATACCTTTTGTTGATCAATTCTTCAACTACGATTTGATTTCGAGTTGAAACTCCAATCAGATCTTCTACTGTATTTCCTTACGCGATTCTTGAACGTAGTATGGGTTACGGACTATCGAGAACTCGTACCGGCAGAACCCATATATCTTTAGTCTTGAAAGACAAATTATGATATGATGTCAAACTAGTTCAGCCTACCCGCATATATATAGGGTTACAACAGGAACCTAGAGAGTAACTATGAGTAAGACTTCCAGTGGAACACAGACACCTACCAATAGTTTCTGCAATTATGGAAAGACACAACGGTTTCTACAATTTCTATAAAACACTGAATTACAATTCACACCACTAAAGAACTATAATTGCATTCTGACCCATAATCTCAAAACCTTTTTGTATTTAGCTACTCTTATTAAATACTTATCATTTCTCTCCACGTTAATATTTTTGATACCCGTCGATTAAATTTAATTACTGATAATTTAATTTAATCGACATTTTGATATTCCTTAAGCCCTTCTTCTTAACTTATTTGACCGCCGAATAATCAAATCCACCTGCTGGGTTTGGGCCGATCAAAACTATTAAGCTTCCTTAAGGGGGTATCGTCAATCCCGATCATTCGGGATGTGGATTCAGTCAATAATTAATATTTGCCATATAAATAATATTGCTATCTAATTCACCGGGAATATAGAACCAAATAAGATCGCACCCTCTAATGAATCAAAATAACGAATATTAAATATACGCAAATCAATAATTATTTCAGAATTAAGAGGATAAACACTATTCATAATAATCTTGAATTGTGAATTAATTCATATAGTCAGTATAAAATTAATTACCTCAAATGTCCCATTCAATACGCACAAAGTGTACTAGCACAGAGAGTCAGAATAATAGACGATACTATTATCTGTTCCCCAGAATCAAGACATGCCTACTAAAACTCTGTGTTACAGTCGTACCGATGGTATGTCCATTTCCATCTAAATTGTTAACACAAAACTTATATTCTGTAAGAACCTAAAATCTGATCTTTTGTGTGCAAGTCGTACTCTACACACCATATTAAATACTATACAAAATATCAGACATCCATGTATAATAAAAAAATGATGCACATTTATTACTCATAAAGACTCTCATAAAATAAAAAATTAATTTTATTAAAATAAAATTAAATACTAAAAATATGATTTTTAGTATACCAACTTTAACAGAAATGGCATATGTGTAGGATGAAATTCAAGAACAATTGAACTTCCAAGATTGTTACTTCTTGCAGCATCAACATACCACCACAACTGGTCAAAAGATAATGAGTAATCCCCCCAAACTTCTCCCTTAGCTTTCTCAACCCCCATCCAAGTTTTGTGATAACTAATGTTCACAACATAATTCGACTTAAACTCGTGAACAATATCAATCGGTCGTTTCAATGGTTTAGTTTGAACATCTTCAACGATCAAGCTACCAACCAACCCAGATGTCATCCGAGAATTAGTAGAAGTGCGCACAGCTGCCCCACATGTGTGAACATTGACAAGCTCCGTATATAAAAGAACTGGTTAGCTGATTGTAATATTACATATACCATCCACTCACACCATTTTTTTCCAATACAAACATTTGACAGTAACACATGAATGGTCATTCTTCACATAAACATACTCAAAACCACACTTAATAGCATACTTACACAAAACATTACGAAATCCACATGCACCACCTTCAAACTTTTGGCTAATAAAACTAATATTTTTTGACCACGCTGTTGATGATAACAAAAGCTTCTCTGATTGTGAGCAAAATGTTGCAAGCATATTCTTACCCTTTTCAAACTAAAACCTCCATGCTATCTGTTCTTCAGCTAACACCACTTCACCATCATCTCTATATATAGCTTAATTCCCATTCTCCTTGATCATGCCAATGACATTTTTTAACTGCTTTATATCAACATCAACTTGGTTAATGCCCATAGAACTAACCAATGAAAAAAGTGTTTCTATATCATCATTTGTCATGACCCATTTTCATATATGGTATCCGTAACCGGCCAGTAAGTCAAAACCCACCCGAGACCTCTTTTTGATCTTTATTCAGAAATTTTTCGCATTCATAAATAACAAGAGAATTTGGAAATAAATCCTTATAAAAAAAATTCATTTACATCTTCCAGATCTCGTTTCAAAAATCTCCAGAGCTTGCTAGTCGTGCATGCAAATGATCTCAAGCAGGACGTAACATATTCCAGCAAAACTTCCCTCTTACGCAACAGCTGACATGTTAAAAACACGTCCATTAGCAAAATTAGTGTGAGAACATAGATATCTCAATTACTAACAATTTCACTATTTGGGAATGAGTTCTAACAGTCAACCAGCATTTAGTAAGGAGCGACCATACAATAACATATATTGGACATGATCATTCGTTAGCATTCTGGTCATGGCTCCACTGTTATTACATCACATCGCTGGTACGTTTAACATCCTCCAGCGGCCAGAACGCCATTCCGACAAGCATTCCTACAATTTCGTCAATTCTATAATCAATCCGTCAATTTTAATATTTCATACTGAATATTAATAGGAAACAGAAATTAACTTAGATATCAGATGACTCACCTTAAATATGCAGGTTAACCTGTACCTTACTCGTGCCCTATTTGATCTACACAAGAAAATAAACTTTAATTATTATTTTATCAATCTTTCTTTAAATCTTATAATTTTGTTACCTTTTTATTTTTATATTCAACTCAAATAAAATACTAAGATAATTTTTCTTACTTAAAATAATTAACTCTATAATTTAATACTTTAATTTATTTAAGAAAATATTTTTATATTATACTATTCATCAAAGAATAACTACTAAATTATAATATTGTAATAAAATTTTATTCTAACTTCATTTATAATAATATAAATTTTCATATCCTTTATTTTATAAAAAATTATATTTTCTTATTATTATCAAAATATATAAATATAAACTCTTATCTTATTCTTATTTTAAAAAATATACATCTTTTTATATTAATTTTTTATACAAAATCATATTATCTTATTTAAACTAATTATTTTTATTTTATCATTAAAATCATGTTCTATATACAACTACAATTCGGCAACTATTTTCTCTTCTTCTTCTCTTTTTTTATAAAGAATAATTCTACATTTTGAATTCACCGGAGTAATTTATCAGCGATCGAAACCGTTTATTAGCGGCATTAGGCTGTCAATAGAATAATGAACCTTGATGATAACATGTATGATGATAATCGTGTTCTTACAGATAACAAAAATAACAATAATTAAATAAAGGTGACAGTAAATATTTTATTCCGGTTCAGGTTCACCGAAAAATAATTTCAACAATCAAGCCGTTGAAAGGGTAGTGAACGTTGTTGATCGAAAAATAATATCATATACAGTAGTGACCATGTGTATACAGATTATGAAAATAAAAGCTGATTAATGGTGGTCACAGTTATTGATGGTTGCAGTATTTTAATTTGTTCCAGGGTGATCACCGGTGATCCTAGGGGTGGTGGGTGGTGGCGCTGGTGGTGATCATGGTGGCCGGAGGTTATTGTGGTGGAGGAGAGAAATGAGAGAGAGATAGATAGATATATACCGAGAGAGATGGACAAAATCGGTGGTTGAGAGCGGCGAGGAGAGCGGCGAACGGTGGCGGAGGAGTCGCCGGTGGTCGTGATGGTGCTGGTCGACAACGTCAGGCATGGTCGGCGACGGCGGTAGCGTGGTGGCTCCGGCGGTGTTGCGCGAGTTGGGTCGCGGCTTGGTTTGGAGGTTTGGCTGCTGTGTATATATGTATATATGTGATATGTGTATTATGTATAACACATAATAAATATATATATACAGATCTTGGCGTCAACCATTTTATATGTCGGCTGGAGATGAGTCAGCAGTTTAAACTGACACGTGACGACACGTGTCAGTTTCTGATTGTATTTTGTATCATTTAAAAAATTTTAATGTATATAATTTAATGTTCAGAAAAATTCATAAAATTTAATATAAACTTTTAATATCAATTCAAAATTTTTCGTGTCGTTAGAATTTTAATAACATGTTTCTAAATATAAGTTTTCAATTTTTACATGTATCAAATTTTAATAAATTTTATTATAATTTTTCAATTAAATTTTTATTTATAAGATTTTATCAAGAATTATATTTTAAGAGTATCGGCTAATTATTTTTATTTTTATATTTTTTTCGTAATCGGAATACTGAATTTTACATTCTTCTCCCCATAGGAAGTTTGGTCCTCCAAACTTAACACAAGTCGGGTTGAGAAAGAAAAAAAAACGTATCTCACTCGAAAAGTTCGAGATACCTAGTCTTCATATCATATTCTTTTTTCCACGTTGCTTCTCTCTCTGAGTGATTTTCCCACCAGACCTTAACAAGATGTATAACTTTATTACGTAATCTCCTTTCTTGGCGATCCAATATGCGTACCGACCGTTCTTTATAACTTAGATCTTAATTGATGCTTATTGGTGGTTGAATTACGATGTGGGAAGGATCAGTAATATATGTTCTTAACATGGAGACGTGAAAAACATTGTGAATCTGAGCTAACTCCGTTGGTAAAGCTAATCGATATGCCACGGGCCCTACTTTCTCAAGAATTTCAAACGGACCGATATAACGAGGATTTAACTTGCCTTTTCGTCCGAATCGAAATACACCTTTCGTCGGAGATATCTTCAAAAATACTTGTCTCCTTCTTGAACTGCAGCTCTTGTCGATTATCGCCGGCGTAACTCTTTTGACGATCATTCGCAATCTTAAGGCGTTCTCGTACTAAACGAACTTTCTCGGCTGTTTCTTGAACAAGTTCTGGTCCGGTAAGACATTCTTTTTCCGTCTCTGTCCAGCATGTAGGAGTTCTACATCTAAGCCCATATAGTACTTCAAAAGGAGCCATCCCTATACTGGCTTGAAAACAATTATTGTATGTAAATTCAATAAAAGGTAATGTTCATCCCAGCTACCTTGAAAATCATACTACAGGCTCACAACATATCTTCTAGCATCTGAATGGTTCATTCTGACTGCCCATCGGTCTGTGGATGAAAAGATGTACTAAGGTGTACGTTGGTTTCCATTGCTTTCTGAAAACTATTCCAAAAACGTGAAATGAATCTTGAATCACGGTCAGAAACAATAGACATTGGAACTCCATGTAAACGCACTATCTCTCGTACATACAACTTAGCTAAATGATCAATCGTGTGCGTAATCTTAACAGGTAGAAAATGTGCAGTTTTAGCAAGCCTATCAACAATAACCCAAATAGAATTATGGTTTTTAAACGTTCGAGGCAAACAAACAACGAAATTCATTGTGATATGCTCTTATTTCCATTCTGGAATTGATAAAGGTTGTAGAAGACCAACAAGTTTTCGTCGTTCCGCCTTAATTTGTTGACATCGTAAGCATTTGTTGACGTAGTCTTCCACTTTCTTCTTCATTCCCATCCACCAGTATGCTTTACGTAAATCTTGGTACATTTTCATTAAACCCGGGTGTATCGCAAATCTCAAATTGTGATTTCCATCTAGAATTCGCAGCTTGATGTCAAATATGTCGGGAAAGCACACTCGATTTCGAAATTTCAACACACCATCTGAGATTTGAAAATCTGAGTCTGGGGTTACCCTAACTCGTTCATATATTTTCTTTAATTTAAGATCCTCTCATTGTCGACGCTTCACTTCTTTTAAGATTGTCAATTGGTTAGTAATTGTCGTACATAATGATGTAGCGTCTCTCTTGATTATATTCAGCTCTGACTACTCTGCGCCTTCTAGTGATAAAAGATGTTGAGTCACTAAAATGTTCAAAGTTCCGATTGCCTTCCGACTTAGCGCGTCTGCCATAATGTTCGCTTTTTCTAGATGGTACTGAATATTAATATCGTAATCTTTCATCAATTCTAACCAATGTCGTTGCCTCAGGTTCAGTTCTTTTTTAGAAAAGATGTATTTCAAACTCTTGTGGTCCATATAGACATCACAAGGAACTCCATAAAGGTAATGACGCCAAATCTTAAGCACAAAAATAACTGCTGCTAACTCCAAGTCATGTTTTGGGTAGTTCTTCTCGTGAGATTTCGGTTATCGAGAGACATAAGTTATGACTCTATCACTCTACATAAGCACGCATTCACTATAGAATGAAAATTCTTTTGTACTTTCTGGTAGAGCAAGAATAAGAACTGTTGTCAATCTTCTTTTCAATTCTTGAAAGATTTCTTCTCGTCTTTCATTCCATACAAAGTGTTCTCCTTTCCTAGTTAGTTCTGTTAAAGGTACGACAATCTTCGAAAAATCTTGTACAAATCTACGATAATATCCAGCTAATCCAAGGAAATTTCTTACTTCCGTTACTGTCGTAGGCGTTGGCCAATTTATAATTGCGGAGATCTTCTGAGGGTCCACAGAATTACCTTCACTTCGAACCCCATGTCCTAAAAATATTACTACTTTTAGCTAAAACTCGCATTTCTTCAATTTCGTATATAACTTGTGGTCTTTTAATGTTTGCAACACCTTCCGTAAATGATTCGCATGATCTTCTTCACTTCTAGAATAAACCAAAATATTATCGATGAACACAATCACAAACTCATGTAGAAATTCTTTGAAAACCTGATTCATTAAATTCTTAAAAGTAGTAGGTGCGTTCGTCACTCCGAAAGGCATAACTAAGAATTCATAATGTCCATATCACATCCTGAATGTTGTCTTCTTGATATCTTCTTTCTTTTTCACGAACAGCACCAGAGCTTCCCAAGGAGATCTACTAAGTTGAATGAAATCTTTATCTTGTAACTCTTACAGTTGTGCCTTTAATTCTTTTAATTCAGCTGGGGTCATACAATACGGTGTCTTGGAAATGGGTTGGGTTCCAGGAATAATATTGATAGAAAATTTGATTTCTCGATCTATAGGTATGCTAGGTAAGTTTTCAAGAAAAACTTCAGGAAATCTCGCAGATCACCAGAATTTCAGACAAATAATTACTATAAAGACGTTATCTAGGGTCCCATGCTCTACAAAAGGCTCTGTTTCGTGGTTTGAAGGTGTACTGGGTAAATTCTTTAGGAACATCCACATAATTTTATATTTTCCATAAAGTTCTAAAGCCCAATGATAATCATTACTCACCGTTCTATTGGAAACATTCAAAGTGAAACAAATATAAATTTTGGTTTGAACATGAGATACGAGAAGAATTTTCATAATCGAGTCGACTTATCAAATTTGTATGTCAAGAAAAGATGAAAAAGAATGAGTAATCCACTAGATAGTTGTTCTGAAGTTACGTCGGCCACACGTACTTCAGTTCAAGTATTCGGTCTACTCCCCTGGTCAGAATTTCAAGTATATAATAAGATTGATCAAATTCACTCTTCACAATGAACTAGATCAACAAAAGCTTACAAGAATACCAAGGATGAAATTAAGAAGGACTATTATTATTTCAAAATGAATCGAAATGGATGATTATAGATTTGTATGACTTAGAAGGAGAGGAGTGCCTTAGGAGATTAGAGTACACTGTTACTCTTATGAGTAAAATTCGATGTTACAGATTAACCAAACAATTACAAGTCTTAATATTATATAAGGCAGAGCAATAAAACGAAACGTTATAATCAAACAACTCTGATCCACCCTTACTGAGCCCATTTATTGATGGTTCTATAATAACATTCCAATCGATAGGTTGGAGGGATCTTTATTTGTGTTAGAGCTTATAAGGATAGGAGTTTGGGCTGTGCCTGACTCACATAGATGTATCACTAAATCTGGTATAGGTGTAGTTGTCGGAATATCTATAGGGTTCAGGATCATATCTAGGGGAAAGATATGTGGTACCATGTGCATGAGTTATCGCTCTGTCTATCAATATTTAACAGTGTCTCAAATCACTCTTATCGTCTATGTCCCATTATGCAAGCTCATTTTAGTGTGAAGCTATATCTCATTATTGTCCATTTTATACTATTGAGGTAAAAAAATACTTTCCATTCTCTATCTTAAAGATTTTATGATATATAAGTCTACCCACACTCTTTTAGTAATATATGCATAGGCATTTAGGTTCAAATGGTTTACCCCAAAAGACTCTTACATTTTTTTCACGATTGTTGGAATTCATCAAAACTTTCTATAAGTATTTAGATCCTCCACAGGGTCCCTATCTTACAATGCACATAAAACATTTCTGTCATATTTAACTTAACTAAATTGATGGACAAATTGGAAACATTATAATGTATAAAATGTCATAACACATAAGATGTTGTGAAGTGTCCTAAACTCTGGAGTTTTAAAAAAATTTTAAATTTTTGTTTTGGGATTTTAAAACATTTGCTCTGATACCACTTTTGTCATGACTCATTTTCATATATGGCGTCCGTGACCGACCAGTGAGTCAAAATCCACCCGATGCCTCTTTCTTGATCTTTATTCAAAACTTTTTCACATTCATAAATAACAAGAGAATTTGAAAATAAATCCTTATAAAAAAAATTTCATTTACATCTCCCAGATCTCGTTTCAAAAATCTCCAGAGCTTGCTAGTCGTGCATGCAAATGATCTCAAGCAGGACGTAACATATTCCAGCAAAACTTTCCTCTTATGCAACACCTGACATGTTAAAAACACGTCCATTAGTAAAGCTAGTGTGAGGACATAGATATCTCAATTACTAACAATTTCACTATTTGGGAATGAGTTCTAACAATCGACTATGATTTAGTAAGGAGCGACCCTACAATAACATATATTAGATATGATCATTGCTTAGCCATCTGGTCATAATTCCACCCTTATTAAATTACCTCGCTGGTACGTTTAATATCCCTCAGCGGCCAGGACGCCGTTCCGACAAACATTCCTACAATTCCGTCAATTCCATAATCAATCCGTTAATTTCAATTTTTCATACTGAATATTAATAGAAAACAAAAATTAACTCAGATATCAAATGACTCACCTTAAATATGCAGATTAACCTGTGCCTTACTCGTGCCCTATTTAATCTACAAAAAAAAAAACTTTAATTAGTGTTTTATCAATCTCTCTTTAAATCTTATGATTTTGTTACCTTTTTATTTTTATATTCAACTCAAATAAAATATTAAGATAATATTTCTTACTTAAAATATTTAACTCTATAATTTAATACTTTAATTTATTTAAGAAAATATTTTTACATTATACTATTCATCAAAGAATAACTACTAAATTATAATATTGTACTAAAATTTTATTCCAACTTCATTTATAACAATATAAATTTTCATATCCTTTATTTTATAAGAGATTATATTTTCTTATTATTATCAAAAATATATAAATATAAACTTTTATCTTATTCTTATTTAAAAATATATACATCTTTTTATATTAAATTTTTATACAAAATCATATTATCTTATTTAAACTAATTATTTTTATTTTATCATTAAAATCATATTCTATACACAACTATAATTCGGCAACTGTTTTCTCTTCTTCTTCTTTTTTTTTATAAAGAATAATTTTACATTTTCAATTCACCGGAGTAATTTATCAGCGATCGAAACCGTTTATTAGCGGTGTTAGGTTGTCAATAGAATAATGAACGTTGATGATAACATGCATAATGATAATCGTGTTCCTACATATAACAAAAATAACAATAATTAAATAAATGTGACAGTAACTGTTTTATTCGGGTTCAGGTTCATTGGAAAAGAATTTCAACGATCAAAATCGTTCACTAGTTGCGGTAAGCTGTCGAAAGGGTAGTGAACGTTGTTGATCGAAAAATAATATCATGTACAGTGGTGACCATGTGTATATGGATTACGAAAATAAAAGTTGATTAATGGTGGTCACGGTTATGGATGGTTGCAGTATTTTAATTTGTTCCAGGGTGGTCGCCGGTGATCTTAGGGGTGGTGGGTGGTGGCACCGATGGCGATTATGGTGGCCGGAGGTTACTATGGTGGAGGAAAGAAATGAGAGAGAGATAAATAGATATATACCGCGAGAGAGAGAGAGAGATAGAGAGAGAGAGAGACAAAACTGGTGGTTGAGAGCGGCAAGGAGAGCGGCGAATGGCGGCGGAGAAGTCGCCGGTGATCATAATGGTGGTGGTCGACGGTGAATGGAAACCATTTTATATGTCAGCTGAAGATGAGTCAACAGTTTAAACTGACACATGGTGATACCGTGTCAGTTTCTGATGGTATTTTGTATCATTTTAAAAATTTTAATGTAGAATTTTATGGTCAGAAAAATTCACAAAATTTAATATAAACTTTTAATGTCAATTCAAAAATTTTTGTGTCGTTAGAATTTTAATAACATGTTTCTAAATATAAGTTTTAAATTTGTACTTGTATCAAAATTTAACAAATTTTATTATAATTTTTCAATTAAATTGTTATTTATAAGATTTTATCAGGAATTATATTTTAAGAGTATCGGCTAATTATTTTTATTTTTCTTTTGTAATTTGAATACTAAATTTTACATCGTTGTTTTTCAGCAAACAATTAGAGTGCCCAAGAAATGAAAAGGTCAAAGAGCAAAACGTATTATCATTAATAACACACTTCGACGTTAGAGTGTTAATCAACTGGTCCTAATTCCAACTCATATACATCTTGATACAAGCAATATACCCATCATTCTTGGACAACAAAATCAATGGTTTATCCATTGCCTTCCTCCCACCAGTCAAGCAGCCTATCAAACATACAAATACATATTATTAATGTCAAATCTACATTGACACAAAATGTAATAAAACAAATTATCTAACAACATCGTAAAATGTTTCATGACTTCTCAAATGAGACATTTCAATTAAAATGAAATGTCTCATTACAGTTAAATAAACCTCATTTATAATCATTTTTGCAAATGAGACATTCTTAAAAATAGAATGTCTCACTTTTGAAACATTTTAATTATCTTATAAATGTATTGTAAATAAGACATTTACGAGGTTATAATCTAAAAATAATGTATCATTCTATGTACAATTAAAACAAATTAAAACTCTCATAATCTTAGAATGAGACATTATTTCTAATAAAATCTAATACAATTTATTCGCATCAAACAAATTACGTTGAACTATCTTTGATTGTCTCAATATACATTTAAACAAAATACGTTCATATACAAATCACAATTAAATTCAAACAAATGCAAAATCACCACAAAACTTATCGATTTATAGTGAAAACTTCAATGTGCTGTTTAGACGATGAACTATCAACATATGAAGCTCAAAATTGCAATCAAGATTAAATAAACATATGGTGTATAGACGAAAAGTAATCCAAAACAAAGCTCTAACTCGCAAACTCAATTACTGCGATTTATTTGCAATCGATTCTGTGATTGTAATCTTCATTCAAATTCGGTTAATATCAAAAAATTCAATTGCCAAATTCATTTTGCAAAAATATAGAAACAATTGATTTCGATACTCAATTTCTGCTAATTTTCTTGTGCGAGTAGTGGAAACAACTTATTTTTCAAAATAATGATACGAATCTTAATTGAAGGGCATATTTGTCCACACGAAATACTAATTTAAAAAAAAAGGATATAATGGAATATTACAAAAGTGTTTAGGATTTAGTGAAATATAAGTCTCTTAAATGGGACTTTTAATTAATTATTCCTTAAAAAATAGTAATTTACTATTGTCCTTTTTTCTTTTTTTCTTTTTATTTTTTTGTTTTTAATTTCTAAGAAGTTCTAAGGTAGTTGTTCTTCAATTTATCAATTAATTGGCAAATCTATATTAGTAAATTTTTATAATTAATTTAAGTCATTCTGTACATGGTTAATGCTAGTGCTATACTATAAGTAAGATATGTTGTCCACTAACAATAGTATTAGTAATCATTTATCTGTACAATGCAAAAAATAAAAAAGTAATCATTTACCTGTAATAAGTGAGATCAAATGATATGGACCAATTGATACGTGGACACATGGAAATTGGAGGGTAACTATCACAACGGAAAAATATTCTAACCTATATAATTTTCATGCTATGTAACTATCACAATGAAAAATAATCAAATAATTTAACTTTTTATATAATTTTCTTATTATGTTAAATATTATATATATTATTTTACTTTTTTGTTGTTGAAGAAGTTAAACTTTTAAATATCCCAAATGGGCTCCAAACACGTTGAATGATGGATTGTATTAATAAAAAAATCATTAAACATTGATAAATATATTCAATTAATAATAACATCTTAAAATTTGTGTATTATTGTTTTTGTTACGACCCAAGTCCCTTAACATTATTGGGCACCTTGCTGTACAATTCAACTTCTCCAATTCCATCAGCGGGATTCGTCATGTTAATAATGAAGCGGGATGCTGCTGCTGCTTCGGGTCCTATTCCCGCTGTGCTTTGTTTGTTGGTTCCCTTCCCCCAAACAGCAATTAAACTCCGCGGCCCAAATTAACGGCGACGGCGACGCCTGCAACGACGATGACGACCACCACCTGGACCACCACGATGATGAAGACGATTTGGGGCATCGTCACGACCTCCACCATGTTTTCCCTATCAATCACCAAATTATTGTCGTTATTGCTGCTTGTGATCGCTGCTTGTACTACGGCAACTAGTGTGTCTGCAAGTGGCGCTGGTGGAGGTGGAGGTGGAGTATTCAGAGTCAATTACAAATTCGCGGGCATGGAACGCTCCCTCAGTGCCCTAAAAGCTCATGATAGCCTCCGCCACCTTCAGATGCTCGCCGGCGTCGACCTTCCCTTGGGCGGAACTGGCCGCCCCGATGCTGTCGGGTCACCTACCACCTCCATTATCTTCTCTCTCTCACGCACACCACGCACAGACCTGTGGATACACGAATATTTAAAAATACATATATACATTTTTTCCCCTCGTGTTATTGCCTTATTTTGATGTTTCTGTTGTCAGAATTCTCCTCATCAAATGAATTAATAGTTTTCACAGAACAAATAGAATAGGAGGGGATTCGAGGGGTTTCCATTACTACATTTTTGTGGCTCCATTGCGTTGGGGATTGGAGTATGGTCTCCTAAACCCGCCCAAGATCACCGTAAAACGCACAAACCACAAGAATAAGATGAAAAAAAAAAGCACAACAATCACACAATCAAGACATGAGGATTTACGTGATTCGGCAAATAGTGTCTACGTCCAAAGGCTCACACACTTTCACTATGTACTTGAAAGAATACAACAGATGATTATTTTAGGGAGAGAATACAAGAAACCTATCAAAAGATATCAAAACGTAAGGCTACTGCAAACCCTAGCTGCCAATATAAGTCGTGCCTTCGCACAGACCTCTCGAGTGGTCGGTCGAGTGGTCTTATCCGGCTCTCGGTTTCTCCTGCTGACTGTTCAAGATGCTGCTAGCTGCTCCAAACCGTTCGAGCGGTCACCAAATCGCTCAAGCGGTCTTGTTCCTAGACAGAATTTTCTTCATCACTCAACAATCTCCCACTTGAAGTAAATCCACTTCAAACCTTCAGATATCCCCAAAATAACACCGTTGCCTCGAAACAACCAAGAAAGCCAAGGATCTTGTGTGAGAAAATCTTTCGTCTTCTAAGGTTGAAGACCAACCGAAACTGAACACAACTTCAGTTTATTGATGTTGACACCTTTTGTTAACATGTCAGTTGGGTTCTTCGCTCTACAAATCTTCTCAAACTTCAACTGTTCACTATCAAGTAGAGAGCGTATAAAATGATATCTTAATTGTATGTGCTTTGTCCATGAGTGAAACGCCGGGTTTTTGGTAAGAAAAATAGTGCTCTGGCTATCACCGTGAAGAGTATCTTTGTAAACCTTCTTGCCCAACACTTTCAAGAGACCCTGTAGCCACACCATTTTCTTCCCAACCTCTTTAACAGCAATATACTCAACTTCTGTAGTGGAAAATACAATATTCTTATGCATTTTTGAAGCCCAACACAACTGTACCACCCAGAGTATACACAAACCTAGTAATACTTTTCTTGCTGTCAATATCACCGGCTAAGTCAGTATGCACATAACCCTGCATCTTCAGACCTGTTCTCGTAAAACACAGAGATTTATCGGTAGTGCCCTTCAGGTATCTCATAATCCACTTAACTGCATTCTAATGCTGCTTTATTAGATTGCTCATATATTTGCTCACTACTCCCACTACATGTGCTATAGTCTTGTGCAAACCATTGTATACATGAGACAGCCGACAGCCGATACCCGATAGCCGATGTATAAGGGACCTTGTTCATGTAGTCCTGCTCCTGCTGTTTTTGGAGACTGATCCTTAGTTAGTCTGAAGTGACTAGCTAAGGGCGTATTTACAGGTTTAGAATTGCCCATGTTAACTTGTTAAGTACCTTATTTGCATACTCACTCTATGAGAGTCTCAAAGTCTCGCTGGCTCTATCTCTGATGATCCTCATTCTAAGGATTTGTTTAGTAGCTCTCAAATCCTTCATTACAAACTGTCTTGACAACTACCTCTTCAGCTTATTGATCTCCTCAATAGATGACCATGCAACGCGCATATTATCCACATACAGCAGCAGGATGACTTAGGAGTTGTCAAAGTTTTTGACATAGCAGCAATGGTCTGCTTCTAGCCTTGTGAACCCAGTACTTTGCATGAAACTGTCAAACTTTTTGTACCATTGTCGTGGAGCTTGTTTCGGATCAAACAAGCTCTTACTCAATTTGCATACTAGGTTCTCTTTTTCCGGTAATCTGAACCGCTCTAGTTGATGCATATAGATATCTTCTTCCAAGTCACCGTGAAGGAAGACAATCTTGACATCCAACTGTTCAATGAAAGTCCTCTGTTGCCACAATGCCCAATACCGTTGTGATTGTTGTCAACTTCACAACCGGAAAAAAAATCTTGGTGTAGTCAACACCTTCCTTCTGCTGAAGCCCTTTGACAACTAATCTAGCCTTGTAGCACTTGCTCTCGGTTTCTTTTCGCCTACTCTTGATTTCTTTTGTAGATTGTTTACGATGCAGCGGGCTTCTCCACACTGCTCGAGCAGTCTCCACACCGCTCGAGCGGTCTCCACACCGCTCGAGCGGTCCTGTTCCTAGACATGATTTTCTTCACCACTCAACAGATTGGTTGGTTTGTGAATTCATTTCTTTTTTGCTTACTCCAATCTATTTTTGATCTCTCCTACTTTACTAGAGTATGGTGCACTTGTTTCTTTTCAATCCCTTGTTTATAGTATAGGGCAGTTATGTTTCTTATTACTATCGTTTTTCTTTGGTTTTGTTTCTAAGTTATTGTTAATGTACTTTTTCTTCATTTTCATTCTAATAATAAACTTTTAAGCCTATTTTCCATTGACAAATGCATAATTGGCGAAGGATTCTTGGTCTTCCTGCATTGTTTAGCGCATAATTAATCATTCAATTTTCGTGAAGTCAAGTAGAATTTCCCTAATCACTTTATTACACAGGTATATGTGCAACTGTAAATCCATTCTTTCACTTACTATTCTTTCTAAATTCTGAATTTTGCAGGCTTTACTATGCCAGGATTGGGATTGGGACACCTTCGAGGGACTACTACGTGCAAGTAGATACTGGGAGTGACATAATGTGGGTTAATTGCATTCAGTGCAGTGAGTGCCCCAAAAGAGGATACCACGGCGTATGGCTCTTGTTTATCTTTCTTCAATCCTTTCCCTCATTCTTGTTATCAAGAGATTCTCGAACCTACAATAATTTTTCTTCCATCGCAATTGTCTTTGACACATTACAAATTATTGTTCTGTTACAGCTGGAACTTACCCTTTACAATCCAATGGACTCTCTCACTGGAAATTTAGTTTCTTGTGATGAAGATTTTTGCTTAGAGATCAATGGGGGTCCAGGATCAGGTTGTACGGCAAATGTGTCCTGTTTTTATACTCAGTTATATGGAGATGGAAGCTTTAGTATTGGGTACTTTGTAAAGGATGTTGTCCAGTATGATCGAGTATCTGGAGATCTCCAAACTAAATCAACAAATGGAAGTGTTATATTTGGGTATATGTCTGTGTCCCTATTCGTCTAATTTGTTCTTACGAACATGATTCAACAACTTCTTCTTTATATATATATATATATGTGTGTGTGTGTGT
The DNA here is from genome assembly GCA_034768845.1 of Heliamphora exappendiculata. Classification (NCBI taxonomy): domain Eukaryota; kingdom Viridiplantae; phylum Streptophyta; class Magnoliopsida; order Ericales; family Sarraceniaceae; genus Heliamphora; species Heliamphora exappendiculata. Next base: position 13,328 of record JAOTRH010017193.1, on the reverse strand, counting down.
GTGTGTGTGTGTGTGTGTGTATCGAGTTATATATTATCATAATATATTTAATAGTTGAGCCTTTTCCCCTTGCATATAATGACTGCAGCATTGTTGTAGGGACTCATTTTCGGAGCAGCTTTTTAAATATTTTCGCATGAATGTAGAGTCGCTATTTGGTTTTGAGAAAATCAAGAAAATAAAAAATGACTCCAAAGATACGGTACTAGTCCCTGAATACCAAAGAACTTGGTTTGGGAGTTTATGTACGAGAAATGAAGGTGTTAGGCACCCTTTCTCACCCAACCAAATGGTTGGCCTTTACTCATTATTTTTAGATTCATGTTTTAAACTTTAAAAGGTTTCAAGTGTTTTGTTTGATTAATCCATTAGCAATTATATGGTGAAGATAGCGGTTAAACAAGTTAATGGAAGTAAATAGATAAACTTTGCAACAAAAACATGCCACAAAAACATGCAAACTACTAAGTAACTAAGTAAGAAACCACTACCTTTGCACTGGGGCTTTAGGGGACTTTCCATAACAGGATACTTTCCCAAAATGGTTTAGATATTTTTTCCAAAACAGTTTAGGAAACTTTCCAAAAACAAAAAATTTCCAAAAACAGAATATTTAAATAAAATAATTTTAAAATAAAATATTAAGAAAACAATCATTTTAAGAGAAAAAGTCCAGAATATTTATTTTGAGGAAGACTTCCTAAAAAACATGTAGGAAGTTACAAAAACGCCATTTTTAGAGGCATTCTCTATGGAACATCCCAAATATTGTTATTTAGTGGAAACATGTCATGAAAACACTTTAAAAGAGTATGTTTGGAGAAAAAAGTAGAATGTGCAAAGGTAATATAAATCTCTAACTTAGTTGCCAAAAAAAAACCAAACAATTAGACACTCAAACCATAGATTCTGTCATGCAGTTATGACCTAAAAAGTTAAAAAAATATAGCAAAATATAACATTAAAATAGAAAACTCCAGCAACTATATAAGCAATAAAAATAGAATTTTGGTAGTATTTAGATATTCCTAAGCATGCAAAAATGATTAATATGCAAATTCTAGTCCTAAGATATAGGAATAGTATAAAAAGTATGCAATAAACCTAAAGCTAACCTAAAACTAGAAAAATCCAACAATAAAGCAAGTGATAAAAATATGATTTTGATGATCGTGGTATGCTCGTAAATGCGAAAAAGTAACATAAAAACAAAGGTAAAACATAGACATGTGCAAACTAGGCATAAAAATTGCAAAAATAAACTAGTTAAAGTATGAAAAGGCAAGAAATCCTCAAAGAGAAACAATTTAGATGGCTCAGTACTAGACGTGTGGCCGCACGTTTGGAAAATAAGTAACTTAAAGCTGAAAGTTTGGGAGCGTGCGACTGCGCATCCGTGACTATGCATGAGCGAAAACTTTGCAGACTCGCCCCGGTTTTGTTTGGACTTGGATTTGGGCATATCATGTACTGTTGGGTATTTGAGTATACTTTCTAGCCTAAGTGGTCTGGTTCCAAATTGTATTGTTTGAGTTATGACCATTTTACCCTCAAAGAAGGTATTCTGGGACTTTGATATGACTTTGTCAATCACCATTCCAGGTATCTCAGCTAGTAGCTTTGCAATAATCTTATACACTACCCACCAATCTAATAGGCCTGAAATCCTTTAGCTCTATCACACTTCCTTTCTTAGGAACTGAAACAATGGAGGCATTAAGGTTTCTCTCTGTTAGTTAAGGCAACCCAAGAGGGGAGTGAATTGAGTTTTAAAAACAATAATAACAATTTTAAAAACCTTTTATAAAACCTTTTAATTTCTCAACCAAATATAGCATGTATGACAGTAAGAAAATTAAAAAGGTTAGGGAGAGAAATTGGACCAGACACCAAGAGTTATAGTGGTTCGGCTTCTTCCAAGCCTACGTCAACTCCTTAAGACTCTTTTTAAGAATTCGTACTATGATCGAATGCTTCACAGGCCATTCAAAAGCCTTTACAACCTCAAGAAGTTTCTACAAAAAAATCTCCTGTTTTTTCTAACCTCTCTCAAGCTCTTCTTTAAGAGGTTCACTCGGTCTCTTAAAGGATCAAGGATGACTCACCATTTGTTACAATAAATGTAAGAGAATCAAAGATTCACTGACTAACACTCTTTACAAATGATTGGAAATAAATAAGCTAAAGAGTGAGAATCGACTGGAGAAGTAAATGAGCAGTAAATGCTTCTTGAAAGTTTTGAGCTTTAAATTCAAGCAATAGAACAATGTCTATAGACTTGAAGTTATGAAAATTAACTCCTTTATAGCTATCTGAAGTAAATGACTGTTGGTGGGTTGGTGGAGGCAATTAATGTTCTGAGGGCATACCATTGGAACCAGTGCGTGATTTGAAATTCATCGCAGGTGTTGACACAAAGTCTTTTGATGTCGACACAAAATATCTAGGGCTTGGTTCTTTTAGTGATTGTGTCGGCTCAGATTTTTGTTGGTGTCGACCTTATTTATGCATTTTTCTCACCCACATAGTGGTGTTGACTCATGGAACATTTGGTGTCGACCTCATGTATTTTTTCAGCTTTCTAGGTGAGACTTTAGTGTTGACTCGTCTTTAGTGTTGACCCATTATGTCAGATCAACTACTCGAATTTCGGTGTCGACTCAAAAGCGTTACGGTGTCGACCCTTGAAATTACAGTCAGCCTCGGGATTTTTAGAGTTGACTCATTTTCATTCTGCTGTCGACTCAGAAAATCACAAACAGTCTCGATTGTTTTGGAGTCAACTCATTTTCGTTTGGTGTCGATCCCAAACTCTTGTTTCTAAAAAGAACTTTTGTGTCGACTCAGAAATATTTGGTGTCGACCCTTTTGACTTAGAGTTGGGGAAAGACTTGAAATCCTGGTGTCGACCCATTTCTCTTTGGTGTCGACTCATTTTGTTTCTCAGAGGGTGTCTAGGTGTCGACGCATGTGACTTTGGTGTTGACCCGTAGAACCCGAAATCCTGGTGTCGACCCATTTCTCTTTGGTATCGATTCATTTTGTTTCTCGGAGGGTGTCTAGGTGTCGATTCATGTGACTTTGGTGTTGACTTATAGAACCCGAAGTCTGGAATCCGAAGGATCACTTGGTGTCGACTCAAAATAATTTGGTGTCGACCCAAAATGAATCCCGCAAAGGGACTGAGGTGATGACCCATTCTTCATTGGTGTCAACCCAATGTGGATCCCGATCCAATACTGGAGGTGTCGACCCAAAACTATTTGGTGTCGACTCATTTGAGTTCCTGAAACATTTTAAGCAAAGTAGTTAAGGTGTCGATCCTAAACTTCATTTGTCTCGACACACTTGAGAATTTCAAGTGTGCTTTGCCTTAAAGTGTCGGCTTAATTATCAATTGGTGTTGACACAAAATATTTTTTTCCAGAGCACTAAGTGTCGAACCCATTTGATGTAGAGTGTCAGCACAAATGACATGAGGTGTCTACTCAAATAATATGAGGTGTCGACTCATTTGTCATGAAGTGTCAACACTTACTTTTTTAGAAACAATTAAAGGTTCAGGTTTCTGATGGAGTTTCTAATTTCACCTTCTATTTTTTGACTTCATAACCTTCTTTGGTTTGCTTACTCTTATAAAAGGTTCCTTCTTCCTTGATGTGGAAAATGTAACTAGCCTACTAGTATCTCCTTTTCTTTTGCATCCATCTTTATATAACAATTTTGAACATATCGAAAAATCTTTAGTGAACTTGTATCATAATTAAGGAGGCATAGTTTTATCTTTGTTCCAGATATTATACCTTTAGTTTTCTTAGTGAATAAATGATAATGCGTTCTTGTTTAAGACTTATTTAATGTTTCTGATGTCTTGGGTAGGTGTGGTGCTAGACAGTCTGGGAATCTGGGTTCATCTGAAGATGCACTTGATGGGATACTTGGTTTTGGAAAATCAAATTCATCCATGATTTCACAACTAGCTTCAACTGGAAAAGTGAAAAGGATGTTTGCACATTGCTTGGATGGCGTAAATGGTGGTGGTATCTTTGCAATTGGGCATGTTGTTCAACCACAAGTTAACACAACTCCTTTAGTACCAAATCAGTATGCATTCTCTTACTCTGAACTGGATAACTGTTTTGCTCTTTGTTTTATATATTTCTCCTTCTATGGGTTCTGTCCTAATGATTTGTTTTGTTTGTTTTCCTGATTTTATTTTGTAGTTTATTGATGATTTATTCGTCTTGTTTGGCTATCAGATCAGAATGAGTGGAAATGAATGGAGCCATAATGCAATTTATAGGCACTCCTTTTGTTTCCCTCATTCTTTTTGATACCAGATGCATGCATGAAGTTCTTGAACGTGTAATTGGCTTTCAGAATTTTTTTTGCTATGTGGTTCTTAAAAACATGAATGCTATTCTTCAGATATTGATGAAGTGGAATCGTGTAAAAGAAAGAAAAGAGATAAGAACTTGAGTTTGTTGATTCGAGAACAAATATTGAAAACAAGAAACAAGGAGAACTTGAGTTTCGTTAATTTGAGAACGAATACCAAAAGTAAGAACCTTTTTCAACTTGTTGATTCATAAGAATACCAAAATTAAAGGCAAAGAGAAAACTTTCAATAAATCATTAATCATCAAAAACTGAATTAACCGAAGGCTTACAACAATAATTTATAGCCTTTGGAATCCCATCCCGTCTAAGAAACATGAAACGAAAAGGCAACACTTGCCTGGTAAGCTAAAGTAAAGGAAAATCCCAAAATTTTCAAAAATGAAAAAATTTGAATTAACTTCAAATATGGAAACTAGAACAACAAATAAGATAAAAGGAAAAAACGAAGCCTAAAATGGATTTGTTACGAATAAGTAGTTAACAAATCAATTATTTCTTAAAAAGAAAAATATAAAGATTTGATGGCCTGAATGATATAATTTGGCCGAAAGCGGCCCTTAGTCATGGCATAGTGTTAAGTTATCAATTATCCAAAAGCTTAAGCTGTTAGGAAATGAGTCCAACAATGTGTATCAAGCTATCCAACACTCCTCCTTACGTCCGACCCTGTCTTGCACGTGGAGAGGCGAATAAACTGAATAGGTGCACCAACACACAGAGTGCACAATAACAAATATAACAGGAAAACACACTACGAGACTTAAATCTAAGATCTCATGGAATCAGAGTTTTAATACCATGTTAAGTCATCAATTGTCCCAAAATCTTAATCTATTAGGAAATGGGTTCAATAATGTATATCAAGCTATCATAGCAATGAGTCTTGACTGTTGGGCTATTTCCTACTGAATATGGGCTTTCTAAAGCCAATCCTCCAATGCTGAGCCGCCCCTCTATTGGTACAATTGGGCTTTCCAATGATCATAGACTTTCAACAATGAAAGACCTAGGATTTCTGAATCAGTTACTTTCATCAATACTCATGCTACGTTTGTAGTTTACTAGCTGATAGTTTTTGGCATGGTATGAAAGTCATGTTGACTAGCTTTCTAGTATGAATTTATTATTACGATAGGCGTGGTCTAAAAGTGTTTGGCTAGGTTTCTATGTTTGCTGGGCTTTGCTTGCTTGTCTGGTCTTTAATTAATTGGTATTTAAATGTTCCTTAATGCTATAAATTATGATACACTTATTTTGCATGTTTTCTTGACTTATAATATGAAAGAAGTTGTTTTCAATAATTTTTGAGTTAAAGCAATATAGCATTAAGTTAAAATTGTTGCATATATACCTGACACGTATCTTGGTCCATAGCCTCTATTGTGTTTGGCTTGTGTACTTATTCTTTTATATTTCTAGATAATCATAAATTTTATGCTTGACAATCTAGTGCTGACACACCATCCATATCTCAGTTTCATGAGTCCTCCAATGTTGAAGCTATAGGACAGCCCATCCAGGCATCCAATGTCCTCATGGCTGGATGAGGGGCTGCGTGTGTGGATTCAATTGATTATTTTATTATGTAGTATTTTTTATTATGCATTTGTGAAATTATTTGTTTTATTTTAGGATGCATCTCAGGAGATTTTTCATGATAGGATATGTCATGCGGAGAATTTTGGAATTGTATTTTTAGATTTTGGACAATTTTGGAATTGTATTTTTAGATTTTATTCATTTTCCTTATAGGATATTATATTATTTAGGATATTATATTAGATATTATTTTATTTCCCTTTCTAGTTGTAGATGGTTAAAACAAAAGATATGACTTGAGTATATGACCTGAATGAGTGACCTAAGTGAATGGCTCGAATAACTGATCTAAACCGAGTGAATAACAGTGGACGAGTCGATTATGTATTTTGAGGAACCAATCATTGCATAGAGACACCCAAATGACCAATCAAGCGACTCAATAATCAAACAACTTGATGACCGAGTGACTCGGTAGCTGAGTAGTTTGAGGGGTCGACTAACTCGTTTAGCCGAGTGAATCAAATGGGAGATGTTCGGCCAGGCGACTTGCGTGGATCAAGAGTCGAATGGCTTAGTAGGTCCGAGCAATTCAATGGGTAAGGAGTACTAATATGAGAAATTATTTATAAACCTGAATTATATGGGGGAGAAGCCTTTCGAATTCATTTCGGGCTCTTCAAAGGACTTGATTATTTCACATGGGCTATGGGAAGTCAAGTCACGGGGGTACCAGTAGTTCGGGCATTCGAGCAATTGTATGGAGGATACATGATATACCACAGCATAGATTGTGAAGTATAGAACAAACTATATCAATATAGGTTCCTCTGAGAATCAAAAAGTTGTCTCAAAGATAATGAAGATAATGGCAGTATAATACTGCACGGGACGTTGGGAGACATGTGGTTTGGTGGCTAAGGAAAGGACTTGTCGAACCACGGGACCCTCCCACCCGAGTCATTCGAGTGACCCCCGAGTCACTCGACTCGAGTGGGTCGAGTACTTGACTCGAGCGGGTCGGGTATTCATGGGACCCGTGTTGGCTGACCTAGTTGAGTTGGAGTAGAATAGTATTTGGTTGATTTTTGGGATAAATCCCTTGATTTCCCGAGATCTCCTTTTTATGATCTAATTGTATCTCCTAAAGAGTCCTATCCTAATGTTAAAATAACTCATCTGAGTGTTATAAATAGGAAGGATAGTCGTGCTTTCGAAGGGATCAGATTAGAGAACTGAATGCATTGCTCATACTGCCAATACTCCATACTTGACTAGCCTTTTCCTTTACCCAACCTTATCTCTCTCCGTTCTGTGTTTTCGACTATTTCGCATATTTTACTTTTCTATTATTATTTATTATTTATTTATTCCAAAAGGACCCTACATTCTTTGACGATTCCACTGGGGAGGTGAATTTGTGAATGATCTGTACTTGGAACGGATTACACATCCCCTAAACCAGTCATGTCAAAAGGTCATTTCAACAGCAACGACCGTAATGTTGAGCCTGGCGTGGAACAACAGGCGAAACTTGACAACAATCGCAATGACCTGTTTCTAGATGCGTTACAGGCTATTTAAGATGGCCAAACTAGCATCCTAAACGCTATTGCAGGGCTAACCAATTCGATCTTGGCGGCATTAACAAACGCCAATCGAGCAGAGGCTTCAGGCGAGAGGCTACCAATGGAGAAGGCACCAGCGGATCCACAAATAACCCGGGTGGGTCGGCAGCAGCCCACAAAACAAATCAGGGCCCAAGCCCAAGTAACCCCCATAACAATACAGGGTTCTGCTAACCCAGATCCTTTCCTCCCAGGACCCCAGGCCCAGTTTGCTACAATTGCAGATGTTCAAGCGATGTTTCAACAAGAACGGACGAAAAAGCAGCTACCATCCTTGTCGGATCCAAATATTCAGCCTCCGTATCTGCTGTATATATTGAGGGTGCCCTACCTCGAAGGATATATGGCACCGAAGTTCATGCAGTTCGATGGAAGGAAGGGAAATGCTAGGGAGCATGTGGTAAGGTTTGTTGAAACTTTGGGAGCCTATGGAGAAGATCATACACTACGTCTATGAGAAATTTTCAAATCCTTGACAGACAGAGTATACAGTTGGTATGTTAATTTGCCGCCAGGATCAGTTATCACCTGGGAAGACATGGTTAACAAGTTCTACACCAAATTCTTCCAAGTGCATGAGAAGGTAACGAGGCTTACCTTGGTGAGAGAGACACAGAGACCTGGAGATGACCTTCTTAAGTATGTGAAGCGATTCCAAGATCTGGCCGTTGGGTGTCATGACCCTGTCAGCGAAACACACCTGGTATAGATGTGTGTTCAAGAGATTTTACGGGAATACAGGGCACACCTCATCAACCTCAATTTACCCCCATTCTCAGCTTTTATCGAAGCAGCTCGGAACTTTCGTAATACAATCAAGCCGCCTACTAAATCGGTTTCCTTCCGCAGTGACAAAGCTCAGGCTTTTACAGCTTCCGGTGGGCAGAAAAGGGAAAGAGGAAAATGTGATGATTGAAACAAAAGATGGCGAGACAATGATACACTGCCGTACCCTTACAGCATTGAGATGGTAAAGAAGCTAGTCAAAGAATGGGATTTTAAGAAGCAAGATGGCTGAAAAGCAGTTAAGGTTCACAGATGAAGGTACTGATATAAGAAAGAAGCCGTTCCCTGAGCATGACAGGGAAGTTAACATGATGACAGGAAACGATGACGTACATGAAGTAGTAGATTGCAGGGGCATACAGGATCCGATTGAAACGCTGCAGGAATCATCCAAGTTAAAACAGTTATACGATCAACTTGGATTCTAGACGAAGATACGAAGGGAAGTAACCGAGGCAATCATGCGCGTAGCGGAAAGCCAACAACTCGAGTTGCTTGGCCACGGAAGGAGTACTTCGAAAGGTTGCCACAAACTCGTTAAACGCAATAGTGTTCACCGACTGTGACCGAAGGTACCCCTTTCCTGATAATCGACCGCTATATATTACTGGTATTGTAAATGGTGTGTCGTTTAGGCGTATATTTCTGGATAGTGGGGCTTCTATTAGTATTATGCCCAGGAAAACATTTGAAAGAACAGGAATATCAGAGGATAAAATGTCAGCCAACCTATAACAGTGACGGGTTTTGGTGGTGAGAGGAAGAAGACACAAGGATACATCACAGTAAATCTCGAGCTACAGGGGATCTACATGCTTGCTAAGTTCCATATTATCAAGGCAGACACAAGCTACCGTGTCGTCCTGGGTAGATCTTTGATGCACAGGTATGGTACTGTACCTTCCAGCTATCATCAATGTGTAAAATTTCGTTGGCAAGGAAAAGAAGTTACTATGGGGGCCACTAGGAAGTCGTTCCATTATGGAGAGACCCATCTTGTGGATGCTATATTCTTTGATGAGCTGTCGAAAGCAAGGCAATCACTGACAGGGCAGAATCAGTCAGGATACCAAAGTGGGAAGACTTGAACAAAGGAAGAATGGAGAAAGGATCAAGAAGTAAGGAAAAAGAACCCAAGACGGAGCAATCGGCGAAATTGGTAAAGGTTAGAGAAGGAGGGAAGATGGTCTATTATTTATGAAGGTGCGCAGGGTTAGTCGCCACTTCTCAGGTAATTAACCCTAACACCACCGACGCCATCTTGCCACAACCAGCACCTGACTGCATATAGGATGGCCTTCGACCCCAACAGGAGCCGTTAGAAGAAGTCAGCTTAAGCGCGGATAGTAAGTCGCCCAAACTTGTATGCATCAGCAAAACATTAACCGAGGGGTTCAAAAGGAGCTTGATTGAGTTGTTACGACAGTATTCCAATGTGTTTGCATGGAACTACGAGGAGATGCTTGGACTAAATGAAGAATTGGTAACACCCCATTTGGATGTACTCCCAAATGCCCGACCAGTGAAGCAAGCAGCTCGAAAGTATCACCCCGAGCTAGAAGGGAAGATCAAGGCAGAGATTGAGAAGCTCCAGAAGGCTAAGTTCATTAAGCCCATACACTACCCAACCTGGCTGGCAAACATAGTGCCTGTGAAGAAGAATGGACAGATTAGGATATGTGTCGACTTTAGAGATCTGAACAAGGGCTGTCCGAAAGATGAGTTCCCTCTCCCACATATCAACACACTGGTAGATGCCGCCTCAGGACATGAGATGTTTTCCTTTATCGACGGGTTTAGCGGCTACAATCAAATCAGAATGACACTCGGCGATGCAGAAAAGATGGCATTTCGCACGCCAGTAGGTAACTTATACTACACTGTCATGCCATTTGGATTGAAGAATACTGGCGCAACATATCAGCGGGCTATGGTGGCAATATTCTATGATTTGTTGCACCAGATTGTGGAAGACTATGTGGACGACTTAGTGGTGAAATCAAAGAAGTAGCAAGACCATCTGACAGACCTAGAGACAGTATTCAAAAGGTGTAGAAAGTTCAAAATGAGGATGAACCCTCTCAAATGTGCATTCGGTGTAACAGTAGGAAAGTTTTTTAGGATTTCTGGTCCATCGGCACGGGATAGAGGCAGATGGTGAAAAGATCACATTCAAAGTGGGAATGCCTCCCCCGTAGTCCCAGAAGTCGCTGAAAGCTTTTTTGGGAAAAATTTCCTAATTATGGCGCTTTATTCCAGCACTGGTGGGGATGACTTTCCCTTTCGCTGAGCTACTCAAGGGAAACATGAAGTTTGAGTGGATAGAAGGGCACTTACGGGCTTTTGACAGAATTAAAGAAGCTCTAATTTCGCCCCAGACCATGATTGCACCACAGCCTGGTAAGCCACTCATATTATATCTTATATCCACGGCAAAGCCTATTGGGGCCCTATTAGTGCAAGAAGTTGAAGGGATCGAGCGACCTGTATACTATATCAGCAGGAATATTAGAGGACCAGAAGCAAGATACACCCCGTTAGAGAGACACTGTCTAGCATTGGTGTTTACAACACAAAAGTTACGACACTATTTCTTAGCTCATAAAGTTCAGGTGGTAACTAAGTGTGATCCGGTCAGATTCTTGCTTAGCAAGCTAGCGTTGACTGGATGGGCAGCTAGGTGGATGTTGGCTCTTGCCGAATTTGACTTCGTATGCATAGTACCCAGGGCAATCAAGTGCTAGGCTTTGACCGAACTACTCCTACAGTTCCCGAACTAGGTTATCGAACCAATTAGATTGGAATTACCGGGGGAAGTATGCACTACTGTGTTCACAGAGAGACCGAATGAATGGTGGGTCCTACAGTTTGATGGTGCCGCGACAGGAGGCACAGGAGGTGTAGGAGCAGTACTGACCCACCAGGAATCTAACAGGAGGATCGAATTAGCCTATAAGCTGCAGTTCAATTGCTTGAACAATGAGGCAGAGTACAAAGCACTTATCATGGGACTGCTGGCCGCGGAGCGAATGGGGGTCAAACGATTGAAAATCTTGGGGGATTCGAGCCTAGTGGTAAAGCAGTCGATAGGAGAGTTCGGTTTGAAGGAAACATCCTTGGCAACATATAAGACAATGGTACAGAAGCAACTCGAAAAGTTCGAAGATGTAAGGATTGACCACATACCTAGATTGGCCAATCGGCTACCTGACGCGTTGGCTACCCTAGAGGCAAAGCTACCATTATCAGATGACGCAACAACTATCACAGTAAGAAGAAAACACGAGCCAACCAATCTCTTAGGATTATACCTAGGTCAGCCTTGGAAAGACTGGCAATCCCCCATTGTTACTCTGCTACATATTGGCCAGGGGGTAGTACCCATAGCCGAATTGGCCCAATTCACACTAATCGACGGAGAGCTTTACCACCAAACAGCAGGAGGACTATTGACCCTGTGCGTAGACAAAGAGGCGGCCAGATTGAAGTTACACCAGATACATGAGCAAACTCGCGGAGAAGCCGATGCAAGCTTATACCGGAGAATCCAGAGGCAAGGTTACTATTGGCCAGAAATGTGAAGGGATATTGCCCGATTGCAAGGCGAGTGTGTGCGTTGCCAAGCCACAACTCTCGGGGAGGAATGCTTGTTTAATAAAGTAACAAACGATTGGAGGGTCCTCTACTTAGAGTACCTGCAAGGAGGGACACTCTTGCCAGACCTAATGATGGCGGCTCGGATCAAGAAACATGTAGCAAGATATTTCATCGAGCAGGGCCAGCTGTTCCAGAGAAGTATAGAAGGGGACCCATTACGATGCGTATCGTACGAGGAAATAGATGAGTTGCTAAGGGCAGCCCATCAAGTGGAGCACTAGGGAGGAACGCGATTATACGAACAATTACTCCATTTAGGGTACTATTGGCCCACTATGGAAGAAGACGCAAAGAGGCACGTCAGGAGGTGTCAGACTTGTCAAAGGCATGGTGATATGATGCATGCCTCGACAGTAGACTTACACAGTTTGAGGACCCCGTGGCCTTTTCACACATGGGCCATGGATCTCATCGGACCGATACATTCTCAAGTCAAGGGGCATCAGTGGATTTTGGTAGCCACATAAGTGTTTACTAAGTGGGTTGAAGTAATACCAATGAAGAGAGTAGTGGCAAATGCGGTGGCCAATTTTATCAAAGAACATATCATATGCAGGTTTGGGATCCCTCGAGTCATATTGTCAGATAATGGTACGCCCTTCGTCAATAAACAAGTTCAGAAATTACTTGGCTCTTATCAAATTAAGCACTATAAGTCATCACCTACTACCCTAAGGGGAATGGACAAGCTGAGGTGACGAACAAGACTCTAATAAAAATACTGAGTAAGATGATGGAAGAGCATGGAAAGACATGGCCGGATCATCTCACAGTAGCATTGTGGGCTTACCAAACTGCCTAAAGGCCTTCAATGTCAGCCTCACCTTACTCCTTGGTCTATGGGTCGGAAGCAGTGCTGCCAGTTGAGTTAGCAGTCCCCTTAGCCAGGATGGCCCTAGTCGTAGGATGGAACCCGCATTACCGACTCGTAGATTTAGAAGCAATCGAAGAAAGACGGGATAGGGCGAGGAATAAACTGGAAGGAGCTCAGCAAATAAGGGCAAAAGAATACAACAAGAAAGTACGAAAGCGAGAATTTGGAGAAGGAGACAGTATGGAAATTAGCAGACCCAGTTATGAGACGTTTTTCAATGCCTAATTTCACTCCCAAGTGAGAAGGACCCTTCAAAATCACGCAAGACAGTACCAGTAATTACTACAAGCTAATTAGAATTAATGATGGTTTTAAGATTGGCCCTGTTAATGTTAAATTCATAAAAATTTACTATGCATAGAGATGTGAGACGATAGAACTGTGATATTTCTTTCAATAAAGAGTTATCTTTTTCCTTCTTTTACTCCATGTACAAGCAAACA